>JAHZNA010001208.1:0-39874 GCA_027743935.1 Sinodicranocentrus sp. ZH6
GTATATATTTTTATTGATGACTCATAAATTTTTAACTCTGGTTGTGTTTTTTTATATAGAATCTCAGGTATTTTCAAGCGCTCCGGTACGAAATAGCAAAGATGAAAAAGGCAGGTCAGCCTGCACACGTTCTGGATATTGGTACTGGAACGGGTTTGTTGAGTATGATGGCCGTTGTTGCTGGAGCTGATTCTGTGTTCGCGTGTGACGCTTTCACTCCGATGCTCGAGTGCGCTAAAAAGGTTATCAAAACTAACGGGTTCGATGAGCAAATAAAGCTCATTCCTAAACGATCTACTGAGCTTAAAGTTGGGGTGGACATTCCGTACCGGTGTAACATTCTCGTCACTGAGGTCTTTGACACGGAACTCATTGGAGAAGGTGCTATCGGGACTTTTAACCATGCTCACAAGGATCTTCTCGTTGTAAGGCAGGCACTTACTTTCTTCATTTCTCTTGGTAACCTACAAGTGTAATGAATTTTACGGTTGGTTTCAGGATAACGCTGTGGTCATCCCTGCATCCTCCACAGTATACGCTCAAGTGATGAGCTCTCCAGAAGTGGAAAAATGGAATTCTCTCCCTTCGGAATTGAACGTATCGGATAACGTGAAAATTAAGTTTCCACGAGACGTATCGACTTGCCCCGGGATCCCGTCTGTGCAAGACCTACAGCTAGACGCTATTCAACCGGACGAGTTTACACCGATAAGTCCCCCTATTCAAATATTCCAGTTTGACTTCACGTCATCGACTCCAATTCCAACTCGGAGGAACGCCAATTTTCAGTTCAAATCAGAAGCGCAAGCTCGCGCGAACGCTTTGTTCCTGTGGTGGGACCTCGAAATGGACACTTCAGGTCAGAACGTCCTCTCGTGCCAGCCTTCATATGTGCAGAACGGGCCGCCCAACTGGTTTGAAGATTGTGCCCCACAAACTGCCGCATGGAGAGATCACTGGATGCACAGTGTATACTACATTCCAAGATCGACTCCTTTGGAATCCGGTGAAATCACAACTTTGCACACATCCCATGATGAGTACGCGCTTTGGTTTGACGTTGTGAAAAAAGACGCTGAAATAGAGTTTCCTAAAATGCACCCAGTTTGCGAGTGTGGTGTGCACAACACCATTTCACGTTCTCAGATATACATGATGAACGACAGTGGGAGGTACGACTCGTTTATCAAAGTTTACAAAAACCTGATTGTGCCTGGGAAGACTGTGTGCTTGTGCCTGAGTGACTGTTCCGTTCTACCTATAATTCTTGCTCAGCTAGGAGCAGCCAAAGTGTTTGTTACTGAAACGTGTCCTGAAAACGAGAAGGTTTGCAAAAGGATTGTCAGTGCCAACGAGTTGACGGATAAGATCGAATTTGTCGGGGCTGAAACTGACAAATTGGATCCTGAGGTTTTGCACGGATTGCAGGTTTGTTGATATTAAGCTTATGTTAATAAAAATTAGCCACGTGGTAAAAATGTATTTGCTAATCGCCTAGATCGACTTGATAACTGGAGACCCCCATTTCCACGTGGCAGTGTACCCTTGGAACAACCTGATGTATTGGTATCTTTTGAAATCGATACCTCGAAGCGTGCTTTCTCCGCAACTGAAAGTTACTCCATCCTCAGCTGTGCTGTGTGGAGCGGCGGTGCACTTCACTCACTTGTGGAAAATCCACGCTCCAGTCGGGAAAGCTGTGGATCAGTTTGACCTAACGGACTTTGATGAGCTTATAAGAGTGAGTACACAGAATTACACGAATGTATGTTGAGATAGCAGGTACTTGATTGCTTGTATTCGAAAAAAACACAGCACTCGTCTACAATCTCAGACTCTCCCGTGGACGCTCAGCCTCTGTGGGAATACGAGACGACGGCCACATCAGAACCTGTCAACTTGATGGAGTTCAGTATATGCGACAATCCAGAGCGAAAATCAGCAAACGGGAAGCTAGTAGTTGAGAAAACAAAGCAGTCTACAAACGGAATAGCGATATGGATCGATTGGAAGTTGGGAGACAGCACAGTTCTGAGCACAGGGCCGAAAGTGAAAATTACACCAGGTAGGAAGGTGGAGTGGCACAGGTTTTCGAAACAAGGCGTGTACTTTATCGAAAACACAGATTCGGTCGGGGATGAAATAAACTACGCTATCGAGTTTGACCACAATACTGGTGATATTAAGTTTACTTTTGAGTGACATTTTAAAATAAAAACTGTAAATACATTTGAACACATTCGGTAACTTATTCTTATATATTCAGCATAATATATTCACGTCGTACAGGTACATACTGTGTGGTTCGAAAATGCTATTCGCTCGTATGCATCTGGGCTATGGCCTATGTGGACCTTTTTAAAAGTTACAGTCACCGTTTCAATACTAGCCGCAGCCGGTTTGCACTTCTGGGGGCGTGGACAGCAGCCTGTGTGCACAAATACATTATTACACAATTTCCACGCAACATTTCCATCATTATGTTTTACAAGACACACACCTGTCGTCGTGTCGCAGCGATGGAGGACAGCAGCTTCCCCAGCCCAAAAGTAGTCTGGGGGTAATGGGGGGACGGGATGATTAGCTTCGCTCAGGTACACAAGTCTTGGTTTCGGCTGACTACATTTCCAGTGACTACTCTGCACAAGCTCTAGCTGGAGAAAGTAGTTAGAGAAAATTTAGCTTTGAAAGTTCCGATTGTGTGTGAAATTTTTAAGAAAATTGAAAAAAAACTACTTACGTTTCTCCTAAACTGAATTTCATCTTCTGAAATCACCCGACTGCTACTCCTCTGATGTCTCCTTTTCCTGCCGTGAACCATCACGTCACAGCCTAATATGAGGAAAACCATCACAGTGCACATGAAACTGCGTAAATACACGCGTCTCGTCTGCATAATAAAGTTTTTATGGTGTTCTGTTTAATTTAATCAAGTCACAGACAGGACCTATAATTTAAGGTTACCAAATGACCATGATTCAATCACACAATGATCGGTAAACTTGCACGCGAACTGTTTTCACTGTGAACCTTTGCAAACTAATAATGGCAATATCCCCACACAATTGCATAAAACTAACATTCGACGACGGTCAAAGATGAGTCTTTTTTGGGCATGATGATGAATTTCCCTAATTTGGTTCTAAAGTGCGCACACAGAGCAGAGTGAGTAAGTACAAGTACACGTTTTTTTTGGCGAATGCACTCTTTGTAATTAACACAACAATGGGTAGGAGCAACAAGAAGTGAAAAAAAGTCAACTTGCTGGGCAAGTTTCGTGTATTTTATTACACGACACATCAAAGCTGTTTAATCTTGCTTCAACAAGAGCCTCGTCTTTTTGCATGAGTGGGATCGATATAGAGTATTTACATTTTTATATCCCCATCATAATTTTCAGGCAACGAGAAGTTCTTGGAAAAAGGATCATGTATGACATGTACTCTTAAGGTGCTTCCAATTCTCTACAACTTCGTTAGCAGAAGGGAAAAATCCTTGCAACCGTCATTGAGATGATGTTCTTCGTAGCATTCGCATTGTGCATGATGCTCGGCGACACAGACACAGCAGGAAGGTTGTTGAGTTGATATCTTGTTCTGTACAATTTATTCAATCAGATAATATTAGGTCGTCGCTACTTAGTAAAGGAGCTTATCGTCATCATAAACAACATCATCCGCTTATACACAAAAATTGTCATTTTGCACAGGGGAATCTGAGAAAGCACATTAGCGAGGACCAGCTAGTTAGTAGTATTTATGCTGACGCTATAGAGGTGCACTTTACCACGTTATTAGCGCAATAAATGGTTTTCCAGTTACTTGGGTCACCGCTGAGGTATGCCGACTCCTAAACGATTGACGCAAGCAGGATGTTGTTGGCTGTCCGACGAGCTGTGAATTGTGAATCAGTACGAATGCTCTGTAGAGAGAAGTTCCTGGTCGCATGGTCATTCATCTTGAAGTCATCATACATATATAAATCATTTTCTTTGCCATCGCAGGCGGAACAACAAGAATTTGAGTGCATTCGCTCAAATATTTGCTTTTCTCTCTCAATATTTATTTATACAGTGTAAAGCAAACAGGAGAGGGTACAGTTGCATATTTTGTCATTGACTCGTCAAATCGGCAGTGGATCTGTGAGCAACACACTTTCGGCAAGTAGTTCACAGCTTGCGAATGAGTAACACAACAGATGAATGTTGTAATGAGCAAAATTGTGATGAGATGAGTGATGAGTGAGGTGCTGTATATTTATTCTGAGTTTGAGTATTAAAGACATGAATATATAGATAACAATTCTCGCTCCCTACTTTTGTGAACGTCATCAGCACGACAGTTGCATGCTTACATGCTTAAAGGTATGTAAAATCTACAAATCCCAACGGGTTCCTATTTAACTCTTATTGTTTCGCTTTATGGGGCTTTACCTGGAACTTGAAATACTACTTTTAGATCAGAAGATCAGTTTCAGATTAGGATGATGTCTCTTACCGAGTAAAACTTCATTGTTGTATTACGGCATATCATTGGTAGCGTGAAAGTGTGTGCAGTTTACTCGGTAAGCGAACACACACGTGGTTTTATATTTAACTCACGTTGCATAAAGGATCGCTTATAACTTCAGTAAAGGGCAAATGACTTTATATCCGGTATGGTACGACGCATGAAGATTTATGGGAAAAGCGGCAACTTTCTATTGACATTTATCAGGATGACTGCCTGCGCCAACAGACAATAAACTGAGTTTTTTTTGTTAGGGCGCCTGCTATCCGGTGTGAAGCACTGAATATTTGTTTCTTCAAAGAATCTAGTTATCCCTAGTTCCAGCTCCCGAATACCCGAATCCTATAATGTACATTGCCACTGATGAAAGATATTATGTAAAAGGTTCCACAGGAAAAAAAAGATTTGACCAATAGCAAATAATGAGTGTATAGGGAAAACCAGTTCTAGCAACATTATTGGAATTTTTTCAGGATTATTCATGGTTCAAGTTATGCTAGACATTCCAAAAGACAATCTCAGGACACAAAAGTTTACATTTGTTCTGATGTCTGATTTTTTCTTCATGTAAGTTGTTTTCCTGAATCTTTAAACAACATTCTTCATTCATAATTTTTTGGTACTTTTTGTACAAAATGGTTCGTTTATCAAAGTGATTCAGACGAACATGAAGGCTTAAATAAGTTGAGAACTTTCACGAATCCTTTTAGCAAATTCATTAAAATATTTATACCATTACTATATCTCATACTCATGTAGAGAGACAGAAATCATTTGAACCAGATCCTCTGGTTTTTTAGACAATAATACAATCCTTTCACTTATTTCTAGCCCCACAGTAGCACCAGCACCATACTTGGCAGATTATACCCATGTATTGAGAATTTTTAGGTTTTCAGCACAGCAAATTCCAATAATTGTATCTGCTGCACTCATTCGTTCAGTCAGATGAATATGATCAAAGATATGCATAGAATACACGGTTTTAGATTTACCCTTTAACTTCATTACTTGCATAACTGGTATATTATTATATTCTCTTATGTACGATTCCGTCAGAAGGACGAACTGGAAATTAAGAATTGAGAATATTGAGATCCTCTCGTGAACTGAATAGAGAATTCATATAAGTATGAAATGGCTACGCTACTTGCATAATATGTGGCAGCAAGCCCACGGCATCTTCAAGAGTTGTTTTTACATTGCCCCTTGTAGTAGGTTGCTCCAAGCTATGATGCGGAATATATTAGGAAAATCCATGCAAATACGTACCTAACCTAATTTCTAATTAATGGTTTGGAGTTTGCAAAAACTGGACGTAGTGGCACTGCCATGTTTGTGTGTCGAGGTATCATCGGTGAGATGAGATGTTGAATTTGTAATGAAATATGAAAAGTATTTACGAATGGGAAAAATGTGAATTCTTGAAAATCTTAAATCTAAAGTGCAGGTCGGGTCAAAGAGCAGGCGCAGTTGGAGAAAATGACATTTTACTTTCTGTTTTCTCAAATCCGCATTTCACCTGCGTACATTTCTGGGAAGTGGTGGTGTGGGTCTCAATCTGGCATCTGGGTAGGTCTTTTTAAGATATATAGCGTACAGCGTGTCGTAGAAGGGAACAAGTGGAGTTCCACAACTCATTGCATGTGCAAAATACCGTAAAATTGAACCTAATTCGTAACCATATCGCACACGCTGTGTATAAGTATGCTTAGAATTTTTTGAGAAACATTCCCGTTCCCGATCACAATTTTATGTACCCCTCTCCCGTTCGTCTTTTTCGCTAAACAAAAGCAACGATCCTATAATGCATATCTCACTTCAACAGCAGCACAACTAGTGCCAAAGTACCCCGCAATCATTGTCTTCACAAGCGCCCGCTGATTGGCCTATTAACAATATTAGCGCGTAAAGTGAATTCTACTGTCAATAGCTGCTGTAGTGTAGATAAATATTTGATGTTGTGAACCCATAAAATGTTTTTAGATTGAATCAACCACATTCATGCAAAAAAATACATCCTAAATTATCAATTTTATCCTTAGGTTTGGACTTTGCCCTTTGGACATTGGTTTTGTTCCCCGTCTGCATTCAATAGGTATGGAAAAGTAGTTTGACTTTGACTCTTTTTTCTTCTCAGAGCACAATCAAAACAATTTTCCCTATAGACTTATCGTATCGGGCTCTTGAGAGACGTCAATGGTGCTCTGTGCTATACTACTACTACCAATTTTGTTAAAATTAGTTTCTAGTTGTGTATTGTGGGTTAGTTATTTTAGTTACAGGGTTACAGCAATTTACAGAGGTAATTATCATTTGGTTTCAACAGACTTGCGGATATCTTTTGTTTAAACTATAACCATGCTTCCGAACGCGAGGTCACTCCTTCGTCACTGCAACAATGCCAGGGGACTCCACATGGGAGGTAATATAAGCTTCATTATTATCAATTAGTTATGGACTGTACAAACGGTTAATAAAATAAATTCTCTCTAGCCCCAATGGCGAGTCCCCGAGGAGCAAAGTCTCTATTAAAGCCGGGAGGGAAGAACATTGTCCTTGTAGAGGCTGTCCGAACGCCTTTCTTGCTATCCGGAACTGACTTCGCAAAGCAGATGCCTCATGATTTAGCAAGATACGCAATGCTGTAAGAAGGCTCTCCATTTTTACAGCTTTTGTTAATCTTGAAAACCGATATACTTACCTTTTTACTACGGTGCAGAGGTCTCATCGAGAGGACAAACCTTCCTCGTGACATCATAGACTACATCGTTTTCGGAACTGTGATCCAAGAAGTGAAGACGAGCAACGTTGCTAGAGAAGCTGCGCTAGGTGCCGGATTCTCCGACAAAACACCAGCTAGTACCGTCACAATGGCCTGCATCTCGTCAAACCAGGCTATTACCTCTTGTATGAACTTGGAATTTATCGAATAGTCATTTACGACACAATACTAATTGAACCATTTTTTGTACAGGTGTTGGCCTTATAGCGTCAGGAGTTTACGACGTATGCATTGCGGGTGGAGTAGAAACCATGTCCGATGTGCCGATTCGTCATTCTAGGAAAATGAGACAGCTTCTGCTTTCTGCTAACAAGGCAAAGACTATGGGACAGAGACTCGGGCTACTCGCTAAAATCAGGCCTGATTTCCTAATTCCTGAGGTGTGGCTTTTACCTTTTTTCGTTTATTGCTCTGAAATTTGACTTAACTTTAATTCAAATCAACTAATTATCCCAATAGCTCCCTGGAATCGCAGAATTCTCTACTGGAGAAGTTATGGGTAATAACCAATATAATTTAATCCATTAATTTAATTTAATAACCTTTATAATCCCTTTTGCCACTAGCGTTAATTTCAGCTACTACAATTTACTATGATGAATTTTCCAGGTCACTCTGCTGATCGATTGTCAGCAGCGTTTAATGTTACCAGACAAGAGCAAGACGACTTTGCTCGTCGCTCGCACATGAATGCGAAAAATGCTTCTGATAAAGGCTTGCTAAAGGACATCGTATCTGTGAAGCCACCAGGAGGCAAACATATTGTTTCAAAGGATAACGGCATTCGTGTGTCGACACCCGAGCAAATGGCGAAATTGAAACCTGCTTTTGTTAAACCTCATGGAAGTGTCACTGCTGCAAACGCTAGTTTCTTGGTTAGTTAGCTAAATCTCCCTCCGTTGCATGCAATACACACTTGCATTAGTTGCATTAAATGAATACTGAACCTTTTTAATTTCAGTCTGACGGTGCCTCAGCCTGTTTGATCACAACAGAAGAAAAGGCTAAGGAGATGGGTTGGAAACCAAAGGCTTACATTCGTGATTTCATGTACGTTTCCCAAGACCCCAAAGATGAGCTCTTACTCGGACCAGCTTACTCTATTGCCAAGCTTCTCGACAAAAGCGGGCTAAGCATGAACGAAGTCGACGTCTGGGAAATACACGAAGCGTTTGCTGTAATAAAATCACTCAATAAGTTTTATTTTTTACCAAATGCGAGTTGCAATAAAAATGTGCAATAATTGTGCAGGGTCAAGTGCTTGCCAACTTGAAGGCATTGGATAGCGACTACTTTTGCCAGAACCACATGAAGCGAAGTGCGAAACTAGGAGCCCTTCCTATGGATAAGCTGAATAACTGGGGTGGCTCTTTATCAATTGGCCATCCTTTCGGTGCTACTGGAGTTCGACTTACTGCTCACTGTGCTAATAGGCTGATTCACGAGGACAAGGAAATCGCTGTTCTTTCTGCATGTGCGGCTGGTGGTCTGGTAAGTCTATTCGTTTTATTTTGCACATAATTGTAACGGCACAATCCCTGGAGGAATACGATGACACCCAAAGTCATCGTAAACATACCGCTTGGTTTAGTAATCAAGAGATGCTAGCGTGCCTAAATTAACAGCGAGACCTTTAACAGGGCCGCGTTCTGTGAGAGGTATCTGGAACTGTGGTAGTAGTTGGTCTATCGTACAAATCGCAATTATAAAATACTGATGATTTATAATTTTGTGTTTCAGGGGGTCGGGATGGTAGTGCAGCGTCACCCGGACGGAAAATTGTAAACATTGTAAAATATATATTTTAAGTGAACGTGAACAAAATTCGATCCCTTAATAAAAAAAAGATTTATATTTATTTACACAGCATCAAATCCGTTTATAACACATCAAAAAAATTATAATAAAAAAAGCAGAAACTTTCTTTACAAAAGGAGCTTGTGTACATACGATAGTTTTCGCAGCACAGTATGATAATTGTACTATTGATAAGTTTATATATGCTGCAAACTACTGTGCCTCTTAACTTCCTAGTTTACTTATCCTGCTTCTAATTATCGCTTATTATCGATTATTAGCTTAATTATTAGAAAAAATGATGATCATTTCATGTTTGTTTGACGACGAGAACTAGCAAAAAAAGAAGAACGGAGTTTTAACTAACTAGTGAACGACTTTACTTCCCTGACTAAACGAATATTGGTTTTATGTTTAATGTCCGTGTGTTCGTAAAAAAAATCTGGTCCATATATTCTTTACACAAAAAATTTCTCTCGTCTCTACAAAAATTTGTAAAAATGTCTGCAAATATTCAGTATTTTCTGAAAAATACACTTTAAACACAGTTGTAGTATTATATCATCAGTCGATCGTTTTTTTAACGATGGAATTACTATCGTCGTATAATATTTTGGTAGTCAATTAATTCATCGTCGTCGTCCGGTTCTCTCCTGTCCCTGTTAGTTTCGCTTCACTGAAAATAAATAATGCGTCACGAGTGTAAATAAATATTCAAGTCAACAATGGCAGCAAACGCCCAGTGAATATTTTTTACCCTTTTAGATTATTTATTTATTATCAGTGGTTTTACCTTCAGTGAGCCCCTTGACTTTGAGTCGCTCGGCAGTTTTGAGGAACGCAGGTAAATTGTCCTGAGGAACGTTCACTTCTCCAGCGTACATAAACTCCAGGATGGACTGGAGGTGGTTGAATGGAACATCTTTTAGAATAATGATTGGGTGCTTTGACGGGTTATTCTGGAAACATCATAATTAAATAACACATCGTTTCATTCAATTTTATAATAATCACCTTAATCATCAATCATTGTTTTTTAAAAAAGTCAACAAATAAGCTCACCTCCAACAAAGACTTGAAGTAAGGACTGCAAGCGGAAAGCACCATTTTGTGTGCTTTGCAGGTCTGCCCGTCGCACGCCAACGTGACATCCGTGAAGCTGCGCTCTGTACGCAGGTGCTTAAAGCAAGTAACAATGTTAGATTGGAAATCATTCCACCGAAGACAGAATTGCTGTTGATCCGCCATCGTTTCTTCCAACTTCGAACTACCAAATAAACCTAAAATAACAGTACAAAAAACTATTAATTATCACTAAAAAATTACACCCAAAACAATTTCCAATTCCCTCCCAACACAATAACACCACCGGCAATGGTACGTTAAAAGTCAGTTACTAAAAGCAGCTCACCCTTTCCCGAATAAAAAACTGGAAACGTAATTTCCTCAAAAACTGTCGATTATCTGTAGTATAAAGTTTTCAAAGGAAAAGGAGAGAAAGCGTTTTTGTTTTTTATTACTGAATGGTATCTCGTGCATGCTATCTGTGAAGCTATGCGTTTTTGTACATTGCTCGAATCAAGAAGGAGGGACGAGAGAGAAGGGAAAAAGTGATTATTGCACATACATGCATGTGTGTGAGGAATTGATAAGGGATGGGAATATGTAAGGGAAAATATATTCGTGTGTGTTCTATCCTAACACATATATTTTTTCCAACACACGTACATACTCATACTCTCCTCGACATCGACCCAAGACGATAACGAGAGAAATACCTTGACATATTTTACGCTACATAAAAAAAAAGAGTATTCTTTTCTTCAATATTTCTTCTTGTAGCTCACACACGACTCTTTCCTGACAGGAAACTGATTTGACTAATAAGAACCTTTATTTTGGGGAAAATATTCATGGATCGAGTATGCTAAAATTATGTATATGAATATTTATTTGATGGAGTATTTGTTTGAAGCATTTTTTCGAAGAGATAAGGAAGTAATGAGAAGAGCTTAAAAATGGATTATTTATTGGGATACATGCACATAATGAAAATGATAAGCATAGATATTATTGCATACACATATGGCAGAGAAATATGATGACACGTATTATGTACGTCAAATAAAAACCACACAAGACACAACAGACAAGTGCTGATGGTGGTGGTGGCTGTGAGTCCGTCTACCTCTCGGAACCATTGCATGTATTGGGAAATAGATGAAAGTCGTGTATACCTTAGAGTTTCGTAAAGTCGTGTTTAAATAGGAAAAAAGAAAGCAAATATACTTAAGGATATTTGAGAGAGAGGTAAGTAGTCGTTCTTCTTGTTTATGTTTAATCCGCTTAATGAATATTTATTGAAAAATCCTCTCCATATGTGTTTATTCGATATTCTTTTTTGGGAGGTGCTTCTTTGAGGAAAGAAATTGTGGGCGAAAGTTATTTTTTTACTCTGAATAACGTGCTTCTTCTGGATTTTGGGAGGTTTCAAGGTTTTTGTAGTTGTTCGTATGTGATTTAGTAGGTATAGGATTTTATTGTGTTAGGGGCGTTGAATTTATTTTTTGGGGTGAATGGGTCCAGTGGTTTTAATAACAGTTTGTTTTTGAACACACAGGATCGCAGTAGTCAGGCGAAATAACGATCGTTTAATGTAGAGAATCACAATGTCGTCATCTTCAAAAGAAATTTCAAAGTTTGAGAAGGAAAAGCAGAAGCTGGTGCAGGAGAAATGCCAGGCTATGCTGAACGACATGCTCAGGGATGATGACAACAAGTACTGTGTCGACTGTGATGCCAAGGGTATGTGTACTTTTTTTAAAAAACAATATATATCAAGTTTAATCATGCACAACAGGTAGTGTATGTATTTTAAATTAAATTATTAAACAGGACCACGCTGGGCTTCCTGGAACCTAGGGATTTTTTTGTGTATACGCTGTGCCGGAATCCACCGGAACCTGGGAGTCCACATATCAAGGGTCAAGAGTGTCAACTTAGACACATGGACTCCTGATCAAGTCGTTGTGAGTTTACACTGTTTATATATTTCTTTTAAATTCTAAAACAAAAGAAGATTATAATAAATATCGTTAATTCAAATATAATAAAAGAAGATTAATTTTCATGCAAAACTGAATTTTAGACAATGCAACAAATGGGCAACAGCAGAGCGCGAGCAGTGTACGAAGCGAACCTCCCTGATAACTTCCGCCGCCCGCAGACCGACGTAACTTTAGAAAACTTCATCCGGGCCAAGTATGAGCACACAAAGTACATAGCTCAAGAGTGGGTGAAGCCGCCGCCCGTAAGGGTAGACTGGAACGCGGAGATTGAGGAGCAGATTCGCAGGAAGAAGGAAAAGAAGAGTGCAGAGGCGACAGCGACTCTTCCAAAGCTGGGTAGTGTGCCGAGTAAACCGAAATCGACTACTAGTCCATCGCTGTCAAGTAAAGCGAATACTAATAACAAAGTGCCACCACCGATCTTGGGGAAGATTGACGTTTCAAAACTAACTGAAGTAGCAGCAGTACCTCCTCCTCAACCCCCTCCACCTACTAGCACCGCTTCAGATGACTTACTAGGATTAAGTAACCCTACAGTCGACCCTTTTGCCAGCCCAGTGAAGAGTACAAATGACGAGGACTTGGGGGGAGTGTTCACTGCACCGACTGATCCCACTTCTCTACAGAAAATGACCAATCAGTCTATTCTCAGTTTATACGGAAACTTGGGGAGTAGCACCACCAACAATCCTATCGTGGGCGGCCTAATCGCTCCTAATAACCCGTTCGCTGGAGCTCAACAACCACAACAACAACAACAGTTTGGTGCTAATAACCAACCCAACAATCCGTTTCCACAGGGTATGTTCGGGAATAATGAACGGGCTAATGGGTTCGCTGGCGGTGGTAACGGGTTCGGAGTCGTCGGTGGCGGTAGTAACAACTTGTCTCAGGTGGGTTCATTTCTTTTATTATAGTAGTCATTTTAAATATTTTCCCCTCGTGTATGTCAACAATAATGTAATCTGCAGCTCCAGCAAGGCCTATTCTCCCTGAACCTGGGCACCCAACAACAAGCTCCGCCCCCACAACAGCAACCCAACAACCTGTTGTTCAACAACACGACGACCTCACCTCCAACAACGAACATGAACATGATGATGGCGGACACAGGTTATTACGGTGGAGGAGTGCAACAACCACCGCAGCAGCAACCTTCTCACATGATCACGATGCAAAATTCCATGATCAATCAGTTCACACCGAACGGATCGGGAGGGGCACCTGCTCCAAGCGGGATTTTCGGAGCGGGTCCTCCTTCTAACGCGAGTAATACTAATAACCCTATGGTCGACTTAATATGGAAGTGATTCGTAATATATTTATGTGTGGGGGTTTTGTGAAATAAAAAAAGTCATGTTATACTTCTACGTTATTGCGTGCTCATGCATAAATTATTTTTATACACGTGAAGCACATCTGTGGATTATGAGCGGATTATTTTGCATCTTGTGTGTGTACCTGGGGTTTTGTGTACACCATATTTTTTGACATTTTAATTTTTTTGACATAATAATATTCAACAATGTGCGTGGTGCAACAGTACTACAATGAAGTACTGCCGGAAAGTACATTCTTCGAAGACCCCATTCTTGCATGGCAAGGTAAAATACTCATTCCATTCCTAATTATTGGTTTCATAATTATTCTTTGTCAGTTGATAAAATCACAGTTCCGAAAAAAAATCTTCAACTACTTCCAAGAAAAAAATGTGTAGAACTAGCCACTAGAATCAAGTTCAAAAGCATCCGGATAGATGTACGCAGCAGTGCACTAATTCTCACAAAAAATTGACATAATAAGCAATCATCCAGCATGAAAAAAAAACCTTTCCTGTCTTGTAACAATCCCACAAACAGGTGCGTTGGTACAATAATTACAATAATGAACTCAGGTACATGCATGAGAATCCACCTCTGTTGAGAAGAGCTCTGACTAGCGAACCACTACCCAACGACTATCCTACCTGTGAAAAATGCCCAAGATGCATGCATACGTACCTGTTGAGTCTCTTATCGTGATTGAGCTCTTGTACTTGCAGAGCAACAGATAATGCAAATGAAATAATACACAACAACATGATTTTGCAACGGGGATCGGGGATCGTCAGTCTGTTTTGTACCCCCACCAACACCACCACCACAATCCAGCGAAATAAAAAAATATTATATAAAATCTATTAAAGCAATTTTCGCTAGAGAGAAAAACAAGAGTCTTCCACCCGTTCAACCCCTTGAAGCAGCACCTGTGTGGATAACCCATATGTAGAAAGGGGTACTATCTCATTCGTGTGTGAATCCGGTGGTGGATGTATTATTTAAAATCTCTGTATGTATACGAAAAACTCGTTTTTTACGTGGTCAGTCTATATTATATTATCAGCAGCAGCGCAAAAAAATCTCATCATCATCATCAGTGCAAAAGAATGATGATGAACGTTAAACACTTCTTCTCAGCATATACGGTTGTCTGCTGAGAGTTTACAAAATATTTCTGCTGCTGCTGACATTTCATTTTTTGAACCTACCCGTCCGGATTTTATTCCTCTCTCAATTCCGGTGATCACAATATGGCGGTCGTTTAGTCAGTGATTCTTGTTTTGATTTTGGACTTTAAACAGGCGTGTTTACTCAAATCTGCAATTTAAACATGTCCGAAACTACTAGTGCTACTCCTCCTCCACCACTATCACATCCTCCACAGTTTTTAGGGGTGCTGTATGTCGCCACTGCGGGACAGAATGGGAGCAACCTCGGGGTCGATGAGGAGGAGGTCGTGCTCATGTCCCTTGCCATTGTTAACAGAGATGGCAAAAAGGTAATTGTTTTGTATTTTTTAAAAATATTTTTTTCGTCGTTAGTGTGTAATTTAAAATATTTTTTCGTCATTCCTGCGTAATTTTTAGTAATTTTTCGTCATTCCTGCGTAATTTTTAGTAATTTTTCGTCATTCCTGCGTAATTTTAAATATTTTTCATAATTTGTGCGTAATTTCAGCTCCTCACATCTACAAACATGTTAGTCCACCCCCGTGGAACTACAAAGTCAGCCTCCTCAGATATAAATGAGAACAACAGCAGCGCCACGATATTATCAGAAGAGTGCAGGGCAGAGCTGGGTCTCACAGACGAGGACGTCAAGGAGGGCGGCAAGTCGTTGGAAGACGTCATCAGTGAGGTACGATAATAACGTCATGTGCAAAAAAAAAAACGTTTTTAATAATAGGGAAAAAAAATGTATGCGTGTATGCAAAAACTTGCTCCAATAAAAAAATCCTAATTGTTGATTAATTCCAGCTGGACAGTATAATCCGGCGACATGTAACGACCCCATCAGACTCATTAGAAGAGGACTCAGCAGAAAGCAGTGCTACTCCGAGCCCCCTCCCGTTCGCGTTGATAACGGAAGGTCAGCTCCCGCTCCGTCAGTGCATCCACCCAGAAGCCTCATCCAAAGAAATCCAGTTGCCTGAATATTACTACTCATTCTTTGATCTGAAAAAGGAGTATTGCGCCTGCTACGACCAGCAGAATGGCGTCGAGAGCGTTTCAGAAATGGTCAAATGTAAGTTAGTTGGCTTTTCTTTCCTAAGATATTCGTCGGGAGGGAAAAGATGCATTCGCACACATTCCATCATATCATTATGCACTTTTTTGTATGATGTCCCCCATGAAATCCCACCACCATATAATAGTCCGACCGACCCTGAACCTGAAAATTTATAAGAACACACATATAAGCTGGAGTAGAAGTGATATAAAAAAAATGAAAGTGGTATTGTGTGGAAGTGTTCATGACCGCTGCTGGCTATATATCCGTCGTAGCTATTTAGCGAACCACAACAGGTAGATCAAATACCTGTGCATGTAATAATATGCTTCTTATATATGTGGTCTTTTTTTCTGCTTTTTACCTACCCGTTCTCTCATCATCCTTCTCGGATCGCTGAGTGCATGTCTGTTGTGCACACACACCTGTGCTGTGCTTCTCTCTCCCCTTCTCTTGTTGCACACATCACTCGTTTTTTTTCTCACCACCATCCATCCATCCACTCGCATTCATTCTTTTGGACCCTTTTGCAAGGGTGTATTGTATTGAAAGGTTCCTTGACCCGTATCGTGTTCATGTACAGTTCTAGAGCTCAAGCTGTCCAGCCAAGAGGAGACAATCGTTAGCGATGAGGGACCACAAGATGACCCTAATGAGGACCCTGAGGAAAATGAGAGCAAAGGTGAGGAAGGGGTTGTTCTGGTTCCTGCTGAAAAAGGGGCTTACAAGAATCGAATCTCTGAAATGACTGCTGTCGTCTTGAGGCTGCTACAAGATGGTATGTGTGTGATATACGTTTTTGTATTGGGGTGATTTGAGATTGTCATGTATTTTTACGTATCTTTTGCAGCTACCACGTTCCAGAATCCGGAGAGTATCATGGTCAAACTGGAACCGGGCATTTGGTACGTATTTGTTGTTTTTTTGCTCGATTTTTATTTTGTTTTTTTTGCAAATATTTTTTTACATTTTTTTACGTTTTTTTAGCTCAAAGAACGAGTCTGTGGACGGGAACTGTGTGGTTAGAGCGAGGGGTTTACCTTGGCAGTCTTCTGATCAGGACATTGCCAAGTTCTTCAGGGGGTTGAATATTGCCAAGTAAGAGGAATGCGGTTTTTTTATTTTGTGGTTGTTGTTGTCTGTGAATAATTTTGAACTTGTTCTCAAAACAGAGGGGGAGTAGCATTGTGCCTGAGTCCCCAAGGCCGTAGGAACGGAGAAGCTCTGATCAGATTCGAATCTCAAGAGCATCGCGACATGGCTCTGAAACGTCACAAACACCACATCGCCAACAGATACATTGAAGTGTACAAGGCGTCTGGAGAGGATTTTCTCAGTGTCGCTGGAGGTGAGACTTTTATGATTCTTATCACAATGTTGTTGTTTTTTTAAAATCACGGAGCAGAAGTCGTCCTAGATTCTTTCGTTTGTTTTACGGATTGATAATAAAATGGTGTGTGTACCTCACTGTAAATTTAACGTATTTTCTGGAATTGGAGTGTGGGGTATTTTTTAGTTAAATTTTCTAGCTTTGAACTGATTTGTGTATCTCCTCAGAGATTTAATTAACATTTAAAAATTTATGTTTGAGGAATATTTTTTTATTTACTAGTAAAGTTTTCTTCGGCACCACTGTTGCGTAATCTCAAGTTTTGAGGAATATACTTATATATTTTTAAAAATTTGCTTATTGCCATTCACGTGAATGAGATGCAAATGATTTAAAGAAAACAGTTATCGTGAAAAAAGTGAGCAATGCCCCCGACCAAGTTAAGAGAAAGTACGTTTCCCCGTAGTAATTTAATATGCACTTTTAATGATCGAGCTCCCAAGAATGTGTGTATATGTGCAATACTAATTTACACACACGAAATGGTTTGAAAAAGTGAGTGAGTCACATAATATAATGCTCATTCACATGAAAAAGTATCAGAGCGATCGTAGCACAGCGCATATATATGCACAGAGATTACGACATAAATTATNACACACGAAATGGTTTGAAAAAGTGAGTGAGTCACATAATATAATGCTCATTCACATGAAAAAGTATCAGAGCGATCGTAGCACAGCGCATATATATGCACAGAGATTACGACATAAATTATATCGAGCTTATCAGTTTTTTTTTCTGTCCCGTACATATACAAATGAGATAATAATCGTATGTGCAGAGCAGCAACACACACATTTCAGTCGTAAAAGCATTGCGCTTATCAAAACGAACAACTTTACTGTGCAGTTTTTTATACACATATAAAATCTCTTCATATTTCACCATGCAGTTGGTGTAACCAGATGCACAATAATAATTCAATGCACAATAAACCATTGTGAATAGTGATATTTTTTCGATACTTTTTCTTGTTAATGCTTTCTTGCTGTTACTTCAATGGGAAGCAAATTCAAAGGTAGCAGATTTCTATTTTTTTTGTGATCCTCGTGATCAAATTATAATTTCTTGTGGCATAGTGGATTTATCTCAATTCCATCGTTCATCGATTATAATTTCTTGTGTTTTTTTCTCCAGGGAACAACAACGAGGCTCAGGCCTTCCTGTCTAAAGGAGGTCAGGTTATCGTCAGGATGAGGGGACTCCCGTATGACTGCACTGCCAAGCAAGTCGTAGAGTTCTTTGACAGCGGGGACACTCCATGTAAAGTCCTAGACGGAGAGGAAGGGGTGTTGTTCGTAAAGCGACCAGACGGGCGTGCCACTGGTGACGCGTTCGTTCAGTTCCAGCACGAGGACGACGCCACCAGCGCTCTTGCCAAGCACCGAGAGAGCATCGGGTCCAGGTACATTGAACTGTTCAGGAGTACCACGGCAGAGGTGCAACAGGTGCTGAACCGCTGCATAATAACAGCCGCAGCGGCGGCAGCTGCGAACAACTCTTCATCGTCCAACAACGAGCCGCTCCTAAAGACTCTGCCCCCACACGCCCTCCACTCAGACTTGTTATCACCAGGCCAAGGCTCATTACCGCTGATCACAGCGACAGGTCAGCTCGTCCAGAGTCCTGTGGTGCAAAGCCCACCAGCGTCGTCACAACTCAACGGTCCTTCCCACATATTACCCCAGCACATAATCACTTCTGGAACGCGGAAAGACTGCATCCGACTCCGTGGACTGCCTTACGAGGCTCAAGTTGAGCACATACTCGAGTTTCTTGGGGAGCACGCCAAGAACATTGTATACCAAGGGGTGCACATGGTCTACAACGCGCAGGTATGCGTTCACTTTCTTAATTGTGGAGCATTCATGCAAATTCGTATAATCGTGTATCTTCGACTTGTTAGGGCCAGCCCAGCGGAGAAGCGTTTATTCAGATGGACTCTGAGCAGTCAGCGTTTTTAGCTGCGCAGTCGAAGCACCACAGGTACATGCACCACTTCAAGAAGCAGCGCTACATAGAGGTGTTCCAGTGCTCAGGGGACGACATGAACCTGGTGCTGACGGGAGGAGTGCCAAAGCAGTCTCTGATCGCCTCCCCCCACCACCACCACCAACAACAACACCACCAGCATCATCACCATCACGCGTTGAACCAGCACTTGAACCATGCTGCAGCTCACGTCCACCACCCGGGTATGTTATCATCTTCGCTTCTTAATAGCACGACAGCTAGTTTAGTATCGGCAGCACAGAGTAGTAGTAACAGCGCCGCAGCGGTGCTCGCCCCGCCTCCACAAATTTTGCTGACGGCAGGGGGTCAGTTCGCACAAATGGTACGGCCTATCATGCGTCAGCCCAGCCCGTTGCTTGCCCCATATCCTGGGTTAGGGTTGCATCATCATAACCCTTTGCTAGCGGCGGCCGCAGCCGCAGCAGCTGCTTCGAACCAGGCAGGGCTTTTGCATAATCAGTCTTTAATGTTTCAACATGGAGCTGGGTTGTTCCCGCACCCTGACGAGTTGTTCGGACCTGCAAGGCTTGTGGGTCATCCTCAGTCTGCGTTGATTGTAGGCAAGCGGGGCTGGGACGACGCTTTCGCTGCCGCGGCGGGGAACCCTGGTCTGCTCGACTACGGGTTGCCGGCCAAGCGCTGGGTCAGTGGGAACACTTACAACAACAATCCTGGAGGAGGTAACGGTAGCGCTGGAGGTGGGGCAGGTTCTGGCTTGGTTGGTGGCTTTAATATTCATAGTCGGGTTGGGAGGTAAAGAAACCCGTGTCTATTATTTTTTGTTGTGATTTGGGTGCTTTAAAAAAGAAAACATTTAACAAAAATACCCCAATCTTTTGGGGTGTAAATTTTGTTGTGAATTATATAGTGCGTAAATATATAAACATTAATCTTTATTTCTTGAATTTTTTTGTTGGGTTCGGTTCTAGAAAAACACCAAATACTTGTATATCAAATATATATTATGGCTTTTTTTCCTTTTGTTGTGCGTTGTTTGAAAGATTAAAACTAATTTTGAAAAAATGGTGGTGTCACTTTTTTTATTTGTATTATATTCATGTTGCTGCGGTTGGTTAAGGTCGGTTTCTTTAGTGTTTTTTTTGGTGGCTGGGAACTGTATTGCGTGGAGGAAACGGTTTTTTAAATAACATGGGTGTTGTGGCGCTGTGTTTTTTTGCTTTTTAATTAAACGCTTTTTATTAGTCCTGTTTTTTGTCGGTTGATAGTTGAAATTTAGTTTTACCCGTGTTGTGGAGAATTTATTTTTATTTTTGTTTGGGGTCGAGCAAGGCCGGTAAACTTTTAATTAAACAGCAATTAAAAGTTCACCGGCCTTGGGGGTCGAGATGAATCGCTTTTTATTTTACGATTCTTCTGGTCAAACTTTGGCCGAAATTGTTATTTTTTCACAATTTCAAAACAATTGTTACACGGATCTTCCGTAGTAAAAGCGATCGAATTTAAGCGAATTCGACCCCCAAAAAATAAAAACGACTCCACATAAAGAAACACACGCTTAGTGAATCCACTAATAATCAGCCATATCCTCCACGCTGGGGTGTTCCACGAATGACTCGTGTACATTCAGTAGTCCTTCCTGGAAGACCCTTCATAAACCATCATGAATGATCATAAAAGTCATAAAAGATTCCTCCGCATAAAAAAAGACTCCGCCCGCACCTCTGCACAAACAATTTCCTTCTCACACTCGGCGACTTGAATTTGATAAACAATGGCGTGCTCTCTGATTGATGCTCTCGCTCTGGTAGACCTCGCTACATATGAACAAGCCAAAAAAATTACGCTTAAATCTGTATATCTCTGTCTGGGGGGAATTTATAATGTTTTGCTTGTTTGGTTGGGTGAGTTAATTTAATTTTTTCAATTTTTACAAGTGTTTGAAAAAACGTTTTGGGTTTATCATTTCCGTTCTCCCGTTTGTTTAATTTGCTTTTATATTAATTAAAAATCCAAAGCGTTTAACGGCACGTTACCGAATAATACATCAAAGCCGCTAACCAGGTCACTGTTTTTATTTCCTCAAAAAATCCAGGAGCCACCCTGATCCCGACAAGCCCTGCGATAGTCACAACAAACGGATCAGCAGGCCAGGTTCTGATCCAGCCCTCACAGACCCCGTCGTCAACATCCCCTTCGTCCTCATCTTCATCGTGCAACAACCCGTTGGTAGTGCAGCCCCACCACCACCACCATCATCATCACCACCCTCCAACGTCATCCTCATCATCGTCCCTTGTTGCCACTGCAGTCACAACAAACAACTACGTATCTCCTCATCACCACCACCACGCCCAGTACTATACTCCACACACGACAGTTCTGTCCGCGATACCTCCTCATAGGAACGGGACAGGAGGGGCTGCTGGAACTACTGCTTACTACCATCCTGCTACTGTTTTCTACTGGCCGTACCCATCCCCTCCGGTCAGTCCCACTTACTACTCTCACCAAGGGATCGTGTCCCCTACTATCAATCATCATCATCACTTGGGGATCGCCACAGGACATCAGCATCATCACAACGCCTTGGTAAGAGTTTGTGGAATTTTAATTAAGTTGAAGATGGCCGATAGCTAATAATTTTGTTAAATGATTGTTGTTTGCAGTTGCCACCCCCTCAACTAGTAGAGCAGCAATCATCTCAACAGCCGCAACCGCAAGGAGCACCCCCTCTGCTGAAGCACTACCAGCCTCCGTCAGTAGTCTCATCTCAATCATCTGACCTCCGTCTCCTGGACATCACAAACAGATCTGCAGCGATCCCAGCAGAGTACATAATCGATCCTCATCACCCCGCGATTCACCACCATTCCCCCCATCACCACCCACATAATCCTCACAGACCAGCGTATATAGAAAAATCCAATGGTCACTACAGACATCATCATCATCAAACTGCTCTCATTGCAAATGGGGGAAAGGCTGGCACTGTTCCTGGGAATCCTGCGGGCGGTGCTCACTACATGATGGAGTTGGGGCTGTTCATGGCGTGATTAAATGTCTTTTTAGGTTGCTTTAATTTATTGTAAATTATTTTAGAGCGTTCTTTTTTAAAAAATAAACGGCTGTTATTTATTTGTTAACCTGAATTTCAATTCCTGGATTTTTCATACACAGGCTGTCATAAAGAAAATGGGTCAAAAGTGTATACAAATAATTTACAGATTTAAACTTACAATTGGCATTGATTATCCGCAAAGCATAAATTATGAAAAAAAAACGCAAAAAATCCAATAAAGCCTAAAATTTTGATCAATAAAGTATCACATCATATGTATCTGATGAAAAGGATGACTAATGCCGAAAATGAAGTTGGAAATGAACACACTTATAACCCCTAATCCCATTTCCCATCCAATTTCCCATCCAATTTCCTGTCCTCCCTCATTTCTACCTGGAAAACTCAATAATGCATGTAGCGATGATTGGAAAATGAAATGAGAACGACAACTCGATGAAGCTCCCAATGATTAATGTACATCTTCTCCCCGTTACGAGCTTCCACACAATTTCCTGACCCACTTAATCTTCCACCACAACTTCCTTCAGACAAATCTTCTCAGCATCACACGACAACATCATCATCATCACGAAACCGATCGATGAACAAGCGGATGAAAACACATATAATATCTCCAGCGCAGTATAACACACCAGTGGCACAGATTCTCTCCAGATCTCCCTACTGCTCTACTTTCTCTCTCGCCAAAAGCTCCACAAGTATTCTGAAAACCGTCCAGCAAACTCGTGTGCTCACAAAACCACTCACAAAACATGACTTAATAAAAAAAGGTTTTAAAAAAGAAGAAATAATGGTCCAAAGCTAAAAATGCATAGCCTCAACTACATAGGAGTAGCGTTAGTCCTCATAACTCAAACTCTACCATGTTACTCATCGAACACAACAACGATCTACCTAAACCCCCCAGTGATTTCCTTACCCCTGCAAGGGAGAGGTCAGGGGTTAAAAGTAGGTAATACGCCTAGAGGCGGAAAAAACGCAACAACCCCGCCTAGCAGGTCGAGAGGAAGAATTAGACCAGAACCAGAGGATGTGACGCCAGAAATATCAGTGCCCCCTCCAGCGTCGGACAAGCAACTGTATGTCGGGATGATACTGCCACACTCCATGTTCCACAGAAGAGATTACGCCAGGCACGTCAACCAGGCGATGATCTGGCTCAAGACCAATAAAGAGTTCCACGACCTGTTCGCCAACTACTTCCACGCTGACCCGTTCTCCAACATTATCATGAGGATGATAACCATCAGTCCTAGTCCTAGAGGTTAACTGACTTTTTTTTTAAATCTTAATAAAAATAACCTCTAAAGCCACATTTTTCTTCTCATTTTTGTCCTCAAAATTTAACAACAGATATCCTGAGCACGCTGTGCGACGACTTCCTGACCTCGAACATCTCTGCCATAATCTACCTCACAAACACAGAAAAGTACGGTGCTTCAACAGCAGCAAGCCAGTACTTCCTCCAGCTGGCTGGATACGTGGGTCTTCCAGTGATCGCTTGGAACGCAGACAACTCTGGACTCCTCAGGGTATGCACACTCATATAAACCCCCAATAAACCAAACTGCATAAGCATGACTATAATTTCCAGCGCGCCACCTCCTCATCGACAGACTACAACACAGAGATGATACTCCAACTGGCCCCTTCGATCCACCACCAGGCAGCAGCGATGCTGTCAATGCTGAAGCGCTACAACTGGCACCAGTTCGCGATAGTAACGAGTCAAATAGCAGGCCACGACGACTTTGTGCAAGCAGTCAGGGACAAGGTTCTCGAGTCCTCGTTCAAGTTCATAATCCTATCCAACGTGCTGGTGCTGAACGAAACAGACTTACTTCCGCTAGTCGACTCTGAAGCAAGGATATTACTCCTGTACTGCACAAAGGACGAGGCAAAGTGGATAATGGGTGCGGCCACGAAGATGGGTTTGACAGGCTCAAACTACGTGTGGATCGTGACTCAAAGCGTCATCGGGGAAAGTTTGAGCGACATCAACTACCAAGACCTGCCAATAGGGATGCTAGGAGTTCACTTCAACACGACAATAGAGGCTCTAAAGACTGAGATAACTAACGCTGTGAAGGTGTTTGTCAACGGGGTTCTGACATTCAGGAAGGACGCGAGGAACATGAGGATCAGTCTAACTCCTAAGCTGAGTTGCGATGGGTTCGGGGATTCCGCCAAGTGGAGGGAAGGCGACCATTTTTACAGGTCTTTGAGGGACGTGAAAGTCGATTACCCTGATGGGTCAAAGCCTGCGTTGCAGTTTAACCCTGACGGGACTCTGATGAATGTAGAGCTGCAAATCATGAACCTCAGGCCTGTGAGCATGATCAACGAGCGGAATCTAGTTTGGGAGCAGATCGGGGTTTGGTACTCTTGGAGGAAAGTTGAAGACGACAGTCAGTTGGATATTAAAGATATCGTTTGGCCTGGGAAATCTCATAAACCTCCTGACGGCGTTCCTGAGAAATTCCACTTGAAAATAACGTTCCTAGAAGAGGCTCCTTATATTAAGATGACTGATCCTGACCCTGTCACTGGCAAGTGTTCTCCGGACAGGGGGGTGCTATGTAGGATCAACAACAACTCTGCCGCCGAGCACCAGCATTCTAGATATGGCGACTCGAACTCTAGATCTCTGCTCAACAACATCACTGAAAATAACCTCACGTACCTTTCGAGTGGGTGCGTTAAATTGGGTGTGGGTGTGGCAACGTACACATTTGTGTGTTTTTTTGCACAGAAATACCCGACCCCAGGCTCGAGGTTCAGTTTCTTCAGGTCGTGTTGGCTGGTGTGGGCGAGGTTGTTCCAGGCTTCTGTGCATGTCGACCCACCTCGGGGATTTACTGCTAAATTTGTTGTTCACGTCTGGTCCATGTTTGCCGTCGTGTTTCTCGCTACTTACACTGCTAATCTGGCCGTTTTCATGATCACCAGGGAGGAGTCGCATCACTTTGTTGGGGTGCATGATAACAGGGTGAGTTCTTTGTGTGCATATGATCGGTATGAAAAATGAACGAAATTTGTCACTTAAACGTGCGTGTGCATAAATTCCAGTTGAGCAACCCAATGTCGATCAAGCCGCCAATGAAGTTTGGAACAGTAAGGGACACCCACACGGCCAGTCTCATGCAAAAGCACCACCCAGAAATGTACTCGCACATGAAGGCGTTCAATGTCGACAATGTCAGCGAAGGGGTCCACAACGTCCGGACTGAGTTGAGTGATTTGAATGATTTAATAATAACTTAAAAGCAGATAATAAAAAAATGAAACATGTTTGCAGAATCCTAGACGCGTTCATCTACGACGGTCCAGTGCTCCAGTACGAAGTTCTGCAGGACACGTCTGACACGTGCCGTCTGCTGATAGAAGGCTCTTGGTACGCCCACACTGGCTACGGGATAGCGTTCCCTCGAAACTCCAAGTTTCTCCCTCTCTTCAACAAGTTCCTCATGGAGTACAAGGAGAATGGTAAGCATAAATTTTTCACACGCATGTATTCCGTCACACATATATTTATGCGTAGGTGACCTGGAGCGCCTGCGTCGCTACTACTTCACCGGCCCTTGTGGTGCAGAACAAGGAAGGCAAGCTCAACCGACAGCAGTGGGAAAGTTCAACACTTTCGGGACAGGACCTCTAGCACTGGAGCAGTTTCTATCGGTGTTCCTCCTCCTCGGGATTGGAGTATTGGTAGCGACCCTGTTTGTGTTCTGCGAGCGGGCGTATGCGAACTGCATCGTGAGGAGGGTCTTTGGGGGTTCTCTTGACGGGGTTGAAACAGCGAAAAAGAAGCATGTCGCTTTGGACCCTGCTCAGAACCAGAACAAGCGACCTCCTCCGGCTTGCCTGCAGCTTCTCAGCCAGGTACTTATTGGTCTACGGTTTACCAGCATATGTCTGTGGGTTTATCGAGTCGGATTTCTGTGAGTAATATAAATATTCTGCAGAACATGGGCCTACCGTACTCGCGAACATTCTACCGAGCGCACAAGCGCGACTCAAAGATCAAGCTAGTAGACCAGATAACATCCTCGTTCACATTCTACGAGCACCCAAACAACCCAAGCAACACGATAACGGACTACTACCACGGGTTTCTGGAGTCATTCGTGCTGAGGAAAATGATAACATGCAACGACCCGATATGCCAGAGGAACTTCGTAAAGCTGGAAAACGAGTTGAAGAAGTGTCTGATGCGACTCCGGCAAATCGAAAACTGGGGGAAAATGTACAACATAAACGACATGGGGGGTCGTGGTGGTAGCACTGTGAGACGAGGGAGTATGCCGCAGTCGACTTTGATGAGGACTAGGATCAGTACTATAGAAAGGAACCACGATGAGATTGTCGGGAGGAGGATTTGCGGGGACTACTCAGACTACTCGATTTTCGGTGGGATTGACAGGACTGCGTTCAGGGATGAGGTGATTGGCACTGGGAGAATTGCTTCTAGGCAGCCTAAAGGGTCCGTTTCTGAAGAGGATGAAAGGGCTCCTAGCTCACTTGGGGAACACGAGGTGCACAACCAAATCACTAAAGTTTCTGAGATAGAGACGGTGCTATAGAGTGTTATTTTTTTTAGGAGAGTTGAAGTAATAATAAAAAATTATATTGCAATTTATTTGACTTTCTCTGTATAATATAATGTCAGTCTACAATCGCGTTTAAAAAATCTGAATAAACACGTCCGTTAGGTAACTTTGAATACTACGTCGTTCTTTTATATCGTGAGCAGGCACCTCTTGTCTTCTTTTGTCGCTTTCGTTGTGCTAACGTTCCATGTCCCGTTTGTGCTGTTCGTACACGTCGACGACTGAGGGAGCGGCTGCAGCAGTGTGCGCTCGTAGCAGGGCTAAAAGTTTAAAATTGTTCAAATTCAAATATACATTGTTTCCCAAATAACACAACTTTTTGACGTAGATAATGCAGCATTTAGTGCATTTTTCACATTTAAACTTGCTTCTTTGTAGATTAAAATACATTATAAGCGTTAAAAAATTAATGTCAGTGCAAACTCACAGTCTCGCAGACGTTCATGTTGCAGCAGTTCTCGATGTCGATCATTTCGCATACGGAAGCAGGTGAGCTGCTGCTGCTCTCACTGGTCCTTCTCGACACCACAAGTCTTCTCCTTATCACCGGTTTCTTGCTGAGGTTCCGAACCCTAAGCGTCATGTAGAGGGAGAGAAGCGTCATCACCGTGGCTAAAGTACTCAGCACCGAGATTATCACTATTATCTGAGGTGGCCAGTTGTACTGCTCCGAGATGTGTCTTTCTGTATTGTTATTATTGTAATACTGGAGTGGTGTCGCCGGTGGCGGGGTGGAACTTATCGGGGACCTGGAATAATTGTAATGAAAATATACATGATAATTTAAATCTGCTATAATTAGATACAGTTAACAGTTAAATCCCGAAAACTTACAGACACAGTGGAGCGCGTTCAATGACAACGCAAACGTGCTCAGTTCCGAAACACCCGATCTCCTGCATTTCCAAGCTCGAGCACAGCCTAATCGATGACCCATTAGAGCTAGGAGCAGTGGTAGTACTCGTTTTCAAACTGGTGATCACTGTGTTTTTACTGCTTCCTTTCGAAACTACCACACTTTTGTTATCATAAACGCACTCGCGCTCACCACCAGATCCAATAATAAATCTGAACCTATCCGTTAAACTAACAACAGAAGACTTCCCATTCTCAACAACCCACAACCTCTTATCAACAACATCAGTCCAGTAAACTTTCCCACAAGATACTCCTATCGAACTAGCGTGCTGGTGGGCTTGCTTGATGATAGTCGTTCTGTTCGCTGGACCGGTTATTGATGCTCTCTGGATTGTAAAGTGGATTCCTGGAGGAATGTTGACCCAGTACAGGTGTGTACCGTCGCAGTACAGAGATCTAGGTAGCTGGAGATTCGTTATCATTATGCTGGAGTTTTGCTCCTCATCAGATCTGTTTAGCCGCCATATGGACGCGTTCGTGCGGGAGTAGCCTGGCCACGTTGCGTAGAACACGGTGCTGCATATGCGTACATTTTCACTTTATAGCATGTACTATTATATGCACCTTCAAGTGTTTTATCATCAATGCACCACTTACCGAGATCTCGGGTCAACAGCCAGCCCATGCACCTTGATATCAGAAGAGTTGAACGCAACGATGACAGTCGGAATCAAGGCCGTGAGGAGATGATCATGATCAACTTTTACAACTTTGACAGCCTCGTGATCCTCAATCCAATACAGCTCCTGGTCCAGATAAACCAGATCACTGATTTCGCTCCCATTTCCATCTGCGCATTATATTTTAACCTTGAGTAATGATCTTGCATAATAATTATGTAAAAAAAGTGTATAAAAAAACTCACTGTAAATCACACCACTCAGGTTACTCGTGAGGTTGTGGAACCTGATCAGTCCATTTCCAGGGGTGAAGAATAAAGTGTCAGATTTTTGATCTGCTGCCACTGAAGCGTAGTCTGATATGTTAAGTACTGAGGTTAGAGAGATCTTACGAGTTGATTCGTTCTTTCTTACAAAGACCAGATCGTCAGTGTCTTTAGTTACGAGGAGCACATCTGTAATTGACATATTTTACATTAATTCTTTTCACGTCATGGAATTTATTAAATTCTTGCTTGCGTACATACATTTTTTTTTGCATATATGCCTACCCAAGCAAGAATATCGTATACAGAGTGCTGAGGAGAGAGAGAGAGAGGAAAAAGTGACTACGTGCGAAAAGGATCGGGACTCATGGCTGCTTCCTTTTATTACCAAGAAATGCTTTTTTTTCTTCTTCATATGCTTTAGGTATATTTCCTGCTATGCCGGTTTTGTTTAGAGACCACGCCATAATGTGAACACTATTGTGCATGCAATGGTTATGAAGCAGTGACATATGATGATAAAGAAAAAAAAATACTGATAACTTAAATACCCTTATCAAATTATTAACGACTTACCAAACTTTCCGAAAAAGGTAGTCTGATTAGAATCAGCGCTAGGTTGAGCAAAAGATAAAACTGGAATGGTAATCAGTAGCAAGAGCCCCACCGCCAATTTACTAGTTTCCCCATTTTCTACCAGTCTTCCGCTTATCATGTTATTTCAAAACTGGAGAAAAATATTTTGAAAAATAAATAATGCGGATTTTGTTGGAATGAGATTCACTTCCCTTGCGTGTGAGCACAGAAAACAGAAAAATGGAGTTTATTGAAACGTGGTTGATGGATCCTCTTTTTTGGCAAGTGTGCAAAAATTGGAGGAACACGAATTTTTAACTACTATTGTGTGAAAAAAGGAAGGAAGATATATTTTGTAAGGAAGTCTAACGGAATTGTGCAAGAGCTCCGTAAGTACTGCGACTGCACCGATCCAACGTGTCTGAGCGAATGAATGAGAGATGGGCTGTGGGCTGTGGAGTGAAGTTTTTTTTACAGATATATTTTTTTATACATATAATTTTTTTCTCAAGGCTTCCATGCTTGTGTATAGCCTCTTGTGTGTGTAAAAACATTCTCGATATTTTTTTGGGTACTCCTTTTGTGTTCGTGTGATGTGATGTGATCTGGAATTTATAAAATTAATTGAGGTCAGCTGGGTTTTCGTGGAATAGTTAGCAGTTTGTTTTGTGTTTTGTATGTGATTATTTATCTATCAAGAAGAGAAAATATTATAAATGATCAGGTTCAAGTGGTTGACCATGTTTGTGTTAATAACTTTTGTATGTGCGTCATTAGTTTGTGTTGAAAATGTCGATCAATTGGATTGAGGCACACAAAAAAGCCTGTCAAGTGCTCCAGGACAAGGAGTAAGCTTCTAGTCAAAGGAAAATTTGTGGTGTGTAGCAGGGCAGTTGGTTTAGTCGAGTGTTGTCAAGGATAACATTTTAATTCGTTTCGTTTAGCTACATTCCTAAAAATTTAAACTAAATTATTCAATCAGCTGATTTCCAGTTTACTTACTTCATTTCTCATCATTCCACTTTTGTTGTGATTAGAACTGCTATAGTTTTGCAATCATGTCTACTCCTTCAGAGGTGAGTCATCATACTGTCTGGTATTCGGTCGGGTGTTTATAAATTTTTAATAAAATTCTTGATAATTTCTCACAGCGACGCCTACAGAAAGAGCTAATGTCGATGCTGAAAGAGCCTCCGACTGGGATGGAAGTCGATACTGGTGTTATGGGACACAGTGACCTACACACGTGAGTTTTGGGATTTTAAAAACTATATCGTATTATCACGGGAAACTTGAATGTAACTGATTTTTTGTGTACACAGCTGGCAAGTGCGGTTACAGGGAGCGTCTGGAACGCTGTACGAAGGGGAACACTTCAAGCTCCAGTTTAAATTCAGTCCAAAGTACCCGTTCGACTCACCAGAAGTGACGTTCACTGGAGAGAATATTCCACTCCATCCCCATATTTACTCTAACGGTCACATCTGTTTGAGTATACTCACTGATGACTGGTCTCCTGCTTTGTCCGTGCAAGCTGTCTGCCTTAGTATCATCTCTATGCTCAGCAGTTGCAAAGAGAAGGTTCGGTTTTATATGGCTTTAATACTAATTAGTGCTTGAGGGTGTATTGAACGTGTATTTGTGATTGTAGAAACGCCCTCCAGACGACGCTTTCTATGTGAAGACGTGTAGTAAAAACCCGAAAAAGACAAAGTGGTGGTATCACGGTGAGCTATAGTTAACTTTTTCATTAACTTTAATAGTTTGAAGCAGTGCATAGAACTCGTAAAATTGTGTGTTTGCAGACGACAGCGTTTGACGAAGCGGAAATGTCAGCCATTTACAATCAGACCGTTAACGAGCGATACCGTTTAATACATTTATAGCATTTTTATTTTAAATGCACGCTATTTGAGTAGATCGGCCTAATTTGTCACACCACGAATTTTCATTTTGTAAATACGCTATTATAATTTACTCCACTTCCAGTTTTCTCCTTGATAATCTCAATATATATGGTCCTTGTGTTTTTGCAACGTGCCTGTATTTCTTTGCTGTATACAGATTTGTAAACTGGAATTTATGATAAATAAAGACTGAAACGATGAAGTTAAATGATAGACCCTCACGTTTATTTAATAAATAAAAGACGCACACCCACTCACAAAACCTACAAAATAAAACAGAGAACGAAAACAGATTAACAAAACTACAAACACAAGTATACCCGTCGTTTACGCTAAAAATATCAAGGAAAGTTCACTCGAGTTCCCTATACCCACTCTTGGGCTTGCTACTATTCCTCCCCACCACCGTCTCCTCCTCCTCGTCGAGCTCGCTGAGCAACTCGAGGGACCCAGTGGACGCGTCGACGGAGCTGGCAATGCTACTAGGACTTTTAGGATACATGAGTACATCAGCGGAGGACTTGGGGATCCTCCTCACGTGTCTCCTAGGTGGAGCGTTGAGGTCGAAAACTTCAAGAGCCTCTGTCCTGGCGAGAGGTGCTCTTTTCCCTGGGTACGAAGGCGACTGCGACATTCTCGGAGGGTAGTAGTGGTGAGGTCCGAAGTAGACTTCTCTCAAGTACTTCTCCGTGAAGGATTCTTTAGTTTGACAGCCGCAGTCACGGACCTCGATCACGTGCACTTCTTCAGGCTCCTCCTCCTCCTCCTGTCCTACTTTCTTTGACAGCTTAGGAGTCTGTTTGTATTTCGGGTTGTACGGAGGTGGTGGGCTGTACGGTATCGAGGTTGATTCAGAAGACTGGAGTGGAGGAGGAGTAGGTGATGACGCAGTAGTGTGCTTGAGAACGAACCCTAGAGGTAGTTCCTCTTTGTAGTAAGGCCTGTAGATGACAGTTTCTTTACTCTCCCCCGACGAGTTTTCAGGGGAAGAGCTCGGCACGACACCACCCGGTGGCGGGGTAGACCCTGACTTTTGCTCAGGAACAACGTGAAGCTCTGGAGGGTTGTGATTATTCAGCTCTGCTATCTCTATCGACTTGAGGTTATCTCTGCTAGCTAGTTTGCTCGATGAGGAAGGTAGGTGTCCCATCGAGTCTCTGGATTTGCGGAGGTTGGCCTGCAAAGTTTTTACAGCGTTTGTATTTTAGACGACTATTCAAACGGAATGGAGCAAAATAGTGGGAAGATTTTATAAACAGTGGATAAGCACAATTTAAAGAATTTTAGTTTGGAGAAGAGTTTTTTGAGGCAGTTACTCTGATCTCTTCCAGCTCGATCTTGTCCTGGCGCAGTTTCCTGCAAATTTGAAGGATCAAACCGCTGCACATCCCTGTGGCTAGGAAGCAGCCGATGAACGCTATCACTATCAGGTCCATCGTCATCTCGAACGCTGCTTGCTGTAAAATTATTTCACACTTATGTTCGCGTTTTCGGTTGTTCAGTGTTTTTGATCGCATACCTTGGTGTTGCACCGGCTCTTGTCCTCGTCATTCCTGAGCTTGCAGTTGGGCTCTCCGTTGCACACGAGTGCTTTGTCAACGCACGTGTTATCAGTGCAGTCGAACTCTTCTGGCTCCCTACACTTTTCTGGTTCCTCCGCCTTTGGGTCCACTTTTGTGACAAAATTACTCCAGTAAATCGAAAGCTCTCTCAGAATGCAACAAAATTTGTAAAACTGACCTTTTGAGATTTCCCTGAAGAAGCTGTAGTAAGCGACGAGTTTAGTTTTGAACCCGACCCCGAGCTCAGAGTCGTCGATACTGAGAGCAGTGAAGAACCTAAGGTGGAAAATGTTAGACTTGGAAGCGATGGGTTTTGTATCGCTCCCGCAGAACTGGTGCCTTCTCCCTTCGTCCCCGTCAAGCTCTGTCCTTGACCCGTATACTTCGACGAAATTGAACGTGCAGTCGTTTGCTTTTTCCAAATTGAACTCTTTGAACTGGAGGTATATCTTTTGCTTCTCTGGAGCCTCGATCACCCAGGTGCAATCTAGGTACGGGATGCTTAGGTCCTTTCTGTTTGTCAGGATCTCTGGTGATAGGTCCTCGGAGCGAATGTTGCTGTCTAGGTCTATCATCGTGAACGAACAGTCCTCTAGGTCGGGGCGGGCCACTGGTTTAAAATTCGGTTATCAACACAAAACTTTTATAAAAATTTTTTAGGCTGATTATTTGGAAATGGTACAAAAATGCATAGAAAAATTTCCATATTTCTTAAAATCGATACAGGGTTCTTTATATTGTCAATTTTTCTCATCCCACCAAACTTAAAACGCAATATGACCCAAATTACTTTTCTCGATTTAAAGAAAATACACTAAAAATTTCTGCTAAACACCAATTAAAATATAATGCAAACTCACACGAGGAAGAGACAAACTCGTAGACAGCCTTGAACCCGACATGGTTAATATCCTGGTCAGAGTGAAACCTGAGCCACAAGTGTTTCCCTGAAGACTCCAAATAAGTGGGTGGAGACGACCCACAAAGTTTCCCAATAATCGTAGAATACCCGTACTGCCCATCTCTAATCTCTAAGTAGTCGTACTTGCAATCATCATTGTCCGGCTCGAGGTGGAAGTGGTCCACGAACCTTAACCTTATCACCTCACCTTCCCCCGCTGCAACAAAGCGTAACAATTAAAAGCAACCTATAATTTGTTAAATAATCATAATCTACCTGTGATAATCTTGAAGCAGTCCACCCCGTCCGGATAGTGCCCCGGATAGATAGGCGACGAGAACTCATTGTTGGTACTATTCTCAAAGTCTTTACAGACAGGAAAGGTGTTTAGAGGCTGTTGCTGAACGAGAGGTTGTGTTTTCGGAGTATTAACCGTATCGTTTTGAGTTAATGAGATCGAAACGCATAAACGAACACGAATGCAGGCACACAACACGAGAAAACGGAATATCAAAACTGTGCTCCATGGCACACGGCTCAATTTAACTGTTCTCATTTTGGTGGTGATATCAACTAATTTCACTTTCCTCACCGGCCTTCATTATATTATCTTAATTGCACACGTGTGCTAAAAGGATCAATTAGGTAGATGTATTATAATAAACACACACGCCCACTGTGTTGAACAAGAAGACTGCTGCTGCTGATGAGGATGTCCCGTTTTGCTCCCTGAGTCTCGTCGACTTGCTAAAAATAGAATCGGGATGTATCAACTTACTTCACCAACACCAGAGCTTTCGAGCTCACACTCTTTGATTAATGTGCAAAGATTCTTTACGATATATAACGTGCTTACTATACGACTCTCCTTCTTCGTCATGTCTCGTATGGTCAGTAAAATCATGCACGCACGCATTTTTTTTTTCGAACTTATTATATTTCTTTTATTTATATACCCACCACACATGATTTTTACATGATATGCAAGAAAAAAAGGGTAGCGCGCGACTAAAAAAAATCGAGAAAAAAAATCTTGTTGTCGCGCCACAAACGGTGATACCGTGCCACAGAGCAGAGAGAAAAAAATAAAACTACGAGTTGTCTTTAAAAGGGCTAATTTTTTATAATTAGTACTCTCGAGTAAGAGCGTGAGAGCTGCAGCTGAGTTTATTCGAGCTCCTGTAGTAGCCTGATAAGGACGATGACGAAGCGTGGTGGTGGGGTAGCAAACTTCGAGTAGAAATTGAGCGTGACGGGTGGTAGCCTGTCGAGATATCCAGTTTTGTGAGGTTTCCGATACTTCCTACTAAGTAGTGAGAGGAAACACTCGGGGAGGGGCGGCGAGGAATATACCCACCTCTTCCGGGGGTCAGGGAACGGGCGGTGCGGGTGTGGTGGCCGTGGTCCATGACCTGCAATGGAATGTTTATGTTTTTTTAAACTGTTTTTGGGACCTGGTTGTGTAAAGGACTGTTAAGGCTGGCTATTACGTAGTAATATTTATTTATAATTTTAGGCACTCACCTTAACGTTCACGAACGCTTTGGCCACTCCGACTATGTTTTTAGCCTCCACGGTGTACATTCCAAAGTCGGTGCAGTGCAGGTTCGTCACCGTGAACTTGACAAACTGTCGAGTGTCGCTGGACGACGACGGCACTGGTGGGGTCAGCTCCTTGTACGCTCTCGGCTGCAGCGTCACGTTCCTGCACCCTCGGTACAGGTTCACTGTAGGGTACACAGTTAATTAGCAAGTTGCACAGTAGTGAATGCAAGCGAGTAGTAAATAAAAACACTGACCAGTGAGCTGTGGCCACCCTTCGACCTCGCACTCGATGACGAGTTCATCCCCATACTTGAGTATCATGAGGTCCCTAGGTTCTCTGACAAAGGTAGGGGGAACGTTTTGCAGGTCGACAGATTTCCTTCCCGACCTCCCTGACAAGGTGGGGCTGTCGTTGATACCAATAACGACTTCGGTAATACTGCAAGAGGACTCTACCATCCCGTACTTGTTAGTCACTCTGACTGTGTACGTGCCAAAGTCGAACGGGTCCATCTCTGGGATGAACAGGGTGTGCACTCCTGGCGTCTCGCTCAGCACTCGCACGTGACTCGATTGCTTAATGGGGTAGATCGAGTTCTTGTGGTGGAACCAACGCACTTCGGGTTGCGGGACGCCTACGGGAATTGAATTATGTGTCAATTTTATCAGTACTCACGGGTCTAGTGTGATCGTAAACCAACCTGTGAGCTCAACAGTGAGCACAAGCTCCCTTCCGATGCGGACGTGCTTGAATGGCTCCAGTTCAGTGAGGAACTTGGGCGCTTGGTACTCGAAATTTGGGGATGTGGGAAGCACTCCGTATAGACCTGTGGGGCGTTAGTAGTTTAAATATTTTATCAAATATACGGAAGAGCAATTAAAATCCTACCTGCAGCCCCCTGTGGACTGGTTTGACCGCCTTTGACGTTGACGCACTTTGTGATCTCGTCTGTCCAGCAGAGCTTCCTTCCCACTGCGGAGTGGTCGTAGTTCCTCCCCACGCAGGTGTACACTGAAAAAATTAACGGGTCAGTGAAATAAATGAAGTGAAACACGATGACTGGTAAAACTAACCTCCCGAGTCGGTTTCTCTGGGTCGCTGAATGATGAGCCTGCACTTGCCAGTCTCAAAGATGCTAGCGTAATCAGCCCTGAATCTTCCGTAGGTGGTCTGCCCATACGTGATGATAGTTTGTCCGTTCTTCATCCACATAACTTCCGGCTTTGGGCTGCCCTTCACCTGGCACTCCAGGACTAGCTCGTTCACTTCAGGGAAATTCGTCTCTGAAATATTAACACCTCACGGTAGAGTAAATTCTTCTCAAATCTCACAAAAAATTAAGACAATTAGCTAACCGATAATCCCCGTAGTAAAGTTGATAGGAACGCACTTTTCCCAGACCATTTCTATCCCGCTGTCAGGGATGTGGCGTCTTCTTGTACCCATCTCATCTCGGATCCCTTCCACCTTCAAAATCGCCGAGCTGGCAGTCTTCCCGTAGAAATTTCTCGCGAAGCAAGTGTACTCGCTGATGAAAAGAGATGCAATGGTTTTAAAAACTGACTGCTACCAAAAATATAAACACTAAAAGCCCATACCCTGTATCATTCCTGTCGACGTTATGAATATCCAAAGTGCAAACACCGCAGTTACTAGTGATCACATATTTCTGCCTATCTGAGAAAATGGGCAGCCCGTTTCTGTACCACTGAATGGTAGGATCTGGCTGTCCGAACACTGTGCATGCAAACTTGACCTCGCTAGTGTGCTCTGAAGTTGTTCTGTTCTGGAGCTTCATGCTGAACCTTGGTCGTTTCAACCTGTGCGCTTCGTCAATGGCCAAGAAACTTCCAGAGGTTGACATGCTCTGCAAAATTCAAACAAATGTTAATTAAAATCTTCCTAACCCCACGCGTATACAATATTGATATAAAACTCACCGCCATGGAAAAGTAAGAATAGCCAACAGACGGAGTAGTAAAATAGCTAGGCATGGCGAAAGACCCATGACCAGTGTGATCCCCGCCAATCTTATCACAACCGTAGATATCCTCTGCTTCACTGGATATCTTGACTTGGTAGTTGCTCCTCCTCTTGAATCTCGGAGGGACAACAGGAGGTGGAGACACGCACTCGTGGGAAGGCAACTCGTCCATTTCCGCTACAGAGTTGTCCTGGTCTTCCTTCCACTTTCTTTGCATAGCTTTCACCTGCATCTGCCGAAGCTCACGACTGAACAGGTGAGTTTGCTCTAACGTCAAGTCTTCCGCTGAGCGTAGGTGGGGCTTCGTCGTCGTTGGTGAGTACGAGTCTGAATACTCACGGCTCTGTTGTGATCAATGAGAGACTTTCACCAGCGTCCAAAACTCGGTAATTAGGATTAACACATTAAATTCTATGCATCTTACCCTGCTCAAATTGAGAGCGGAAGAAATCCCCGATGAGATAAGCCCAGGTGTCCTACTCCTCCCGAAACCGATTGACCCCCCGCACACAACCATCCCACGACTTTCTCCGCTGAAAGTATCCTGACCATAGTTGTACCCGGGCAAGTGATCATACGACTTTGCTCGCTCATTCATCCTATAACTGGGCTGCATCTCGTGAGACCTCTTTGAGTACTTGTACGTTGGCTCATCATATTTCCGCATTGGGGTTGTAGGTCGCTCCGTCACGCCCATTGACTTTCTCTCGTATACAGTATCCAGCTCGTCGGACGCCTTGTATCCACTGCTTCCACGAGCTGTAGAAGTTAACGTTTCAGTGTACTTCGTAGATGTCACTACTCTGTCTGCTTCAGTGTACCTAGAGGTCGCTGTACGGTCAGCGTCACCGTATCTCGTAGATGGCGCTGCTCTGTCAGTGGACGAATATTTACCAGAGGTCGCTGCTCTCTCAGTTTCTACATACCTACCAGATGACGCTGCTCTTTCAGTTGCAGAATACTTACTAGATGTCACTCCCTTGTCAGCTTCAGTGTGCCTACTAGATGGAGCTGCAGCCTCCGCAACTCTGCTAGTTTCGGACGACTTTCTAGTTGATTCACTCACCCGTTCAGATTCTCTACCCTTAGGAGATTCTGTAGAGCCCGCCCGCTTAGATTCAGTAACTCGAGCAGTGCTCTCTGTTTCTTTCACCTTCACAGAACTCAAATTCTCAGTGACTTGACTTTCTGCGCTTGAAGCAGCTTTCTTTTTCCGATCTGCTTGTGACACATCTTCAACGGCAGATGTAGTAGTGGTCGACTCTGGTGCTTTCACGGTGTCACTCTCTGGCACCTTTTTCCCAACAACAACCTGCTCTTCAGCAGTCTTACTGACAGAGTCACGCTTTTTAGCAGAATCCTGTTTCTTGATGGAACCCGCTTTTCCTGTTTCCGCTTCTTTGGTAGTCTTATCAGTTGAGTCCTTGGCTGACGCATCTTTCACCGATCCTTTCTTCGGAGTTGACGCAGTCTTGGCGGCAGTGTCAGACACGCTATCTTTCCTAGCTTCATCTTTACCTGGTTTGCTTTCATCCTTTTTAGCTGCAGCAGGTTCAGCTTTCTCCTCTGCCTTTTCTTTTAGTGAGGACTTTTTAACGGTTGTTTTCTCCTCGGTAGTTTTCTTTACAGAATCTTTCTTCTCGATTGATTTCACCGAGTCCTTTTTCTCAACCGTATCGACAGATTCTTTTTTCTCTGTAGCTTTCACTGAGTCTTTCTTTTCAACTGTTGTCACCGAGTCCTTTCTCTCAGCGACTTTCACTGAGTCTTTTTTCTCAATTGTTGTTACAGAGTCCTTTCTCTCAGAAGCTTTCACCGAGTCTTTCTTTTCAACTGTTGTCACCGAATCCTTTCTCTCAGCAGCTTTCACCGAATCTTTCTTTTCAATTGCTTTCACAGAATCCTTTCTCTCAACGGTCTCGACAGATTCCTTCTTCTCAACCGCTTTCACAGAATCTTTCTTTTCAATCGCTTTCACCGAGTCTTTCTTCTCGATTTTCTTGGCGTCAACAACTTCTTCAATTTTCTTCGAGTCAACAGAAGCCTTCCTACTTTTCAAACCTTCAGGGGCAGAATCCTTCCTGGTTGGAGTTCCAGGTTGCTTTTCTTCAGCAACTTTCTCTGTAGGAGACTCAGGTTTCTTAGCACTAGGTGTTGTGGGTGTAGATGGTACTTCAGTCTGTACTTTCACTCCGTCCCCTTCAAGAGTCAAGCTTTGCAATTCAATTTTGTTTACTTTCTTTACTGCTTTGATTTTGAAAGGCTCATCTAGACTTGCTCTCTTTGAAGCTAAGCCAGGAGCTTCCTCAGGTTTTACTTCTGGGACTTGAGAACTTCTCCTAGATTCAGATTTCTTTTTTTCATCTTCAACTTGTTTTTGTTTATCATCCTCTGCTTTCTTCTTTGCTGCTTCTTCTTCATCCACTTTCTTTTTAGAAGCTGAATCTTGATCGGATTTCTTCTTAGCTGCTGCTTCCTCATCAGATTTCTTTTTAGCTGCTGCTTCCTCATCAGATTTCTTTTTAGCTGCGGATTCCTCCTCTGCTTTCTTCTTAGCTGCTGCTTCATCATCTGCTTTCTTTTTAGCCGCTGCTTCTTCATCGACTTTCTTTTTCTTGGTAGCTTCCTCGTCCGATTTTTTCTTAGCGGCTGCTTCATCTGCCTTCTTTTTCGCTGCTGCTTCCTCGTCTGCCTTCTTTTTCTTGGCGGATTCATCTTCTGCTTTCTTTTTAGCCTCTACTTCCTCGTCAGCTTTCTTCTTAGCTGCTGCCTCAGCATCTGCTTTCTTTTTAGCCTCTACTTCCTCATCAGCTTTCTTCTTCTTGGCGG
>JAHZNA010001210.1:0-18651 GCA_027743935.1 Sinodicranocentrus sp. ZH6
CTGTATTGAATGTTGTTGATATTAATTTATTAAATTTAAACTGGCATGTATGTGAAATTTCGCTAACTCGCACGATATATTTTGCACGTAAACATTTTTATAAACAAATAAAAGTTAATTTATGGATAACCTCAAAACACACACGTAAATGCAGTAAAGTGTAACGCAATTTTTATATAATCTGCAACAAACAAAGTTTAGCAAAATAACCAATTAAAGCAACAACGTAACTTGAATGCTTAACTAGTTATCGTTCCCGTGGCAACAATGTCGTATCAGTTTTATTACACGCGTTTATCATGAAAAGAATCTCTTGATACGAACGTCGTATTTCCGATGATGACAAGAGCACAAAAAAAATCCAATTTGAGCATGATACGAGGTCCAGAGATACACAATACAACTTGATCCTCTCGTATCCGTTCTTTCTTGGCAAAAGATAGAGATACATATGCTATCTCGTCGCTTTCCGCGATGCCCATGCATATACGCATTTCAAGTAAACTCACTGTTTGAAGATTAAAGCATACAAAAATATGTATGTATAAAAGGCAAAAATATTATCGATTATTAATTACGAGAAAGAAGAAGAAAAAGTCTGGAGGAGAGAGACGACGACGTCGACGACAACCCTGTTTTTAGTTGACAAATTTATGACGACAACTTTTGTAAGAAAGGTCGACAAGACATTGTCACCAGAATCATTAAAAGAACGAACCAAACCCTCAAGTGTTTATAATTTCAATTATTTTTAACGCGTCTCTGGAGAAGAAACGGTTCGTATGGTGCCGGTGCGCCATATCGTCGTAAGATTAGAATCATGATATATTAAGTTCGTCCTACGGAGACACATTCGAAACCTGTATATATAACATTGTCATTGTAATAAATAAAAACGAATACACACATATGATAACAAACAACGAGCGAACATGTTTTCAAGAAAAACCCGACCCATTATCGTGATGATATTATAATATAATGTGTTTCTTAATCATGATACGTTTCCTCGTACGTATTTATTAAAAAAAAAGCAGAACAAGTTTTATTCAATTCTTTTCTTCTCCATCATATAAACGATAATATTCCATTAACCAGGTATTCTGTTGTTTCAAATATTATGAGTGAGCGTGCATTCCAGCGTGTATGTGTCCATTAAACCCATTCATCATTCATTAAGATTGCTTACATGAGTGGATTTACTTGTATATTTATTACATCTATACTCCGTACTTGTTTTCCTTTATCTTAACTGCCATCATCATATTCGCTCGCATATGGAATTATGATTATTATGATGTTGGCGGTGATGGGGCTGCATCTTTCTGCATTAATTAATGTGGAAAATAGAAATGTGCAAACAATAACGTGCAAGTCGAAAATGTGCGAGTCGAAAATGTGTGAGTCAAAAGTGAGTCGAAAAATGTGCAAGTCGAAAATGTGCAAGTCGAAAAATGTGCTTACAAAAATGTGCTAACGAAAATGTGCTAACGAAAATGTGCATTTTGTTGATCATTTTTGAAAATATGATGAAAAATATGCGTTATTAATTCTATTCTTATTAAATGTAGATTTTGACCAAATAGCTCGCACGCACATGCAGAGTCAAAAAAATGCCGACTTTTGTTGATATATAAAAATATGAAAAAGATAATCATAACAGTTCGACATCCAAAATCAATTATAGAACGAGTCGTAAAGTGAGTATGTGCTCATGGTCTGAAAAATGTAAATAAATAACCCATTTAGGAGTTGTGTTAAAGTTAATGGGTCTGTAATAATCGAGTACGTGAGTCAGCTCAACCCAAAAGCACACACCTCACACAGTGCGCATTCTAATTATCAAACAATATTGTCATAACCCATGAGCTAGCTGAGAGATACACAGAGGCTCTCAGAAAATCTTCCGTATATGCAATGAGAGAGTTTTTCTGCTTCGTCGCAGAGAAACCTGCTTTTTATACACACAGCACACTACACACTGGTACTCAACACACTGTAGCTACCACCACCACCCTTGATATTAATATTCTTCTTCTCCCTTTTCATAATAATATAATATTTGGTTGGGTATATAGCGAGGAAGGCTCATCATCTCGATGCCCCTCCTCTCGGACTCTTGCCACCCAATCGTTCGTCGTATCGTTATGAAATTTCATATCTCGGGCTGCTGGGCTCCGTCTTGGGTGGAGAGATATTTCTTTTTCATATCACCGTTTTTGATTCACGCTTCGCGTTTGTGCGGAAAGGTGAGACTTTTTGATGAGTTATGATTTGATAGCGGCCACGCAGACGTGTGCTCCTGTCCCTCTTAATTGGGCTGATTTATTCGTCACGATCAATGATACGGAGAGTCCCTTGTTATGCTCTACACTTTGAGAATATTATGCTGAGACGGAATATTATGCTTAGATGGAATATATGCTGTGCACTTTGTGAGATGGAATAATATGTCGTACACTGAGATGGAATACTATATGCTGTGCACTTTGTGTCGTCGTTCACTTTAGAATAATATTCTGGGCCACATTATGCCTTCTTCGTGACAATAAGTTTAGAAATGAAGACAAATAAGCGCTCCCTGTCAAGTTGCGCAATAAAATGTTTGACAGGCCCGTTTGAATTATTTACAGGGCTATTGTGAGAGCCATATTTTACAGGACAATCAAGTTGTAAATCATATAGGTTTATTGAGCAGACCCATCACACCGGAAACAAATTTGTAAAAAAATAAATAATATGAGCACATACCAGAGAAGTATTTTTTCTGTCGGTCTATTATCACACCACAGTAGTGACAGATGACATATTTCATGCGTGATGATATTATCATGTATTATTAGCAGGGTCATATGTGTACCCTTGTAATCTCGTTTTTTTATATTCTCTCTTTCGGATTTAATTATTTTCCACTTGGCTACATGGGATTATATTTCGGGGTATGTATCGCTTTTGTATCTTCTTTTGTGCATTTACGACTGGTGTAATGGTTGGTTGTAAAACGGAGCGCACAATTTTGTCAAATATTTTTGAGCAAATATAATTCCGGAAAATGACTTAATTCGATAATTGAGGTTGTTAAAACTATCATGCGATGTTAATTTGGTGGGAGGGAGGAGGAAGCTCGTAAAAGTTAAGAGCATACAGACAGGTAAATAATAAATAACAATTCAAGTTACCCCATTAAGTTGTCAAAAAAAATATACAAAACAAACGCATATAATATCCCGAGAGAACACGCATTGACCTGTCAAACGAATAAATGGGAAAAAAGGGGGAAGCTTTTGTATCAAATCAATCCTGTCACGATCATCATCATGTCACTCTGTCAGAGATGAGGGGAAAATTCTTTGCACAGATTACTGCTCTATTTTTGCTCATATTTTGGAGAGAAAAGCCAGAGCCACAAGAGCAGACGATTCAAACGGATCGATTGAGTAGAAGATGAATACAGGTGCAGGACACCACACACAAAAATTTATTATTTATTTTTCATCAAAAAAGGAAGAAACGAATGGAGCTCATCTCTGATGATGATGATCCCCACATTCATGCGCAGACTAGTACAATAGGAGGGACGGGTGAAAAAAGGACTGAATGGTCAAGTAAGAAAGAGAAACAGTTTTTATGTGACTGCTCGTGCTCACTCCAGAAATGACTCTCGGGCACACGACGCACGGAAAATACTCGGACAACATGAATATGATATGATACGTATATATACGAACTAATTCCAGTGATGGTCAGTTCTTCCCGTCGATCGATTTTGCTGTTGTTCATCGTTGCTTCTTTTCTCTCTCTCTTTTCGTTCATCTCCCCTTGTTGTCCCTTGTGTAAAATATTTATTCCAATAATGTGCTCTGGACATTTTTCTACTATCCAATTTACTTCATGATACAATGAGTTTCCTTTTTTCTGTCCGAGTAATTATTATCTTTGTGCACACGACAGGGGAGAGGATTCATGATGGTCATTTGGACTGGACATTACGACGAGGGGAGAAGCGACCATCTGATCAGTTTTTGGAAATTATTATTAGCATGTTTCGAGTGGTGGACAATGCTGGACTTGTAATTTTTACGGCTCATAAATCTTTGAATGACGGATGCGTTGTTATTGCTTTAAACTACGTACGTATTGGTTTAAACTATATGGTCGTATACGTATTGCTCAACATCTCACGGTTCTTACAGCGGATTATTATGAGATGCAAAAGATTTTGGGAACAAGAGATGAGAAATATAGGTTCAAAGTAAACAATCCCCCCTTGCTCTCATATTTCAATAGTGTGTTAATAATAAAACCGTGACAAGTGTCTAATTCCCAATCACATGTCATAATAATCATACAATCTGACAGATTATTATACGCATTCACGTCATGACACTTCCGATAATAAATCATGAAGAGTGATAAGGACGCGTGTGCATATGAATATACGATGTAGTACCCTCTTTCCACTCTCCATCATCGCTTAAAATAATTAAACAGGGTTAACATTTTGGATTCACTTTTTTCTCCTCTCGCGACGATCCATCAAATTCTCCGGAGAGATATATTATATCGAGTCATTTTTATCCATAAGGATGTATCCGTCCCCCACCGAATTTAAAGCAGCGGAGCGTAGCTACACCCGAAAAAGTACAAAACACATTAGCTTTAACCCCTGTTTGACACAAAGGTTAAAAACCCGGGGAGTGCGTCTCGACAATACTTCCGAGTGAATACATTTGATTAAAACTGCTTTTCCCCTCTTCCTTCGGTTACTTATTATTACGCGCGTGTTCGCTTTAACGAACCAAAATTTGAAACCAAAATGGGCATACCTATAGAAGAGACTCAAAATATAATACTGAAGAGTCTCTTCTAAATCAGTATTATATTTTGAGTCTCTATACCATATCTCTCTCTCTCTCACTCATCTAGACGTATTTGAGTCTCTTGCAATCTGATCAAAATGCAAAACGACGACTGAATTTATGCAAGAAGAGTTATACAATATTGTGTATCTCCCCTCTAGTACCACACCCCACCCTCATAATTTTCTGATGAATTTGAGCGAATCTATAGTGGAGAGAGATAATAAATGTTGAGCAAACAGGACCGAGACGACGAGAGAGGATTGTTCTTTATGGTAGCTGTCAGGGGGAGAGAGAGCGACCAAGAAAAAGTTTTATTGTTGTTGTGTGTCGTGTTATAAATCGTTGACACTCTGGCTGGATGAGAGGGGAAGAGCGGACTCTTACGGATTATGGATCTACGAGAGAGATTTGAGTTCATTACTAATACAGATTCTTACAATGATTTATTGCTCCATCCTTGTACATTTATTATTTTGATGCGTTTGTCGACGTTTTCGATTGTTATTCAAATTTTTATTATTATCATAAACGTGGAAAGTGGAAGAGCGAAGAAAAAGACTCAAAATAAGAGAATCCCTTTGCACGCCAGATGACATAGAAATGTGGAAGAAAAAGTTGTTCTCCCTATTATGTCTAAATTTAGAAAATAACTTCCTGGTGATGCTCTCTTGCTCTTGTTGTTCATAATGTTCACAATTAAAACTTTTCTTGTTCTCACAGATGGCTTAAAATGACGACGCGAAATTCATTGTGATGGGTTTCCTTTGTGGCTCTCATGTATTCGGATTAATAAACAGCCCGTGACTGAGGTCATTGTCTTGGATTTGATTGACTGATGAGTCTCAAGATTGTTGGTTGAAATAAAATTTTCATAATAAAAATGTGTCTATGATATGGATATGAAAATCACGACGACGTGTATCACGGTAGCTGCTGAGTCATTGGATTCCCATCAAAAAAAGTGACTCTGACACATATGAGTTCGATTATCCACGCATGCTTCGTATAAACGAAATAATAATCACAAAAAGAAACAAAAAAAGGCAGGAATCCTTTCATTCCGTCACTATTCTCGCAAGACCGTGTAAAATGCATATTGTTCACGGGTTGAGAGCTGCTCGAAATACACTTTATTTTGTTTTTAAACACTTTAATGCGTTTTGTTACGGAGATGCTTGTTCAAGAACAAAATTTTTTATTAACGATCATGTGGAAGATGTGAGGGAAAAAGAAAAAATCTATTCTTGTCTCTGCCAAAAAAGAAACACTGCCAGCCTACCAGAAAAATATTCATTTAGAAAACAATGATATTATTATTTGTCGTGTTGTAGATTAAAAGCATACACGGCTCGGTTCAGTAATAGTGCGTTCGGATAAATATGCATAATTTTTCGAGCTCTCTCAGAATTCTTGGCACTAACTACTCCTCTCACTACATTCGACATTTTAATACGTTTTAATCTGATGGATATGCGAAATGATGCTGTTCTCTTTCACATATTATGCTCTTCTCTCTCAGATATGTTCTCGTTCACAGATATGTTCTCTCTCACATTCCCTGAGACAAAAGCAGAGCTGAACCATGAATGTACAACACATGTACGTAGCCCCAGCACAAAAGCAAAAATAATCAAAACCCAAAGGATAATAATCCCCGGCGCGATTTTCTCTGTGCTTTCAGTTGTTTTAAGTACAAAAATTTTTGTTTTATAAACGGTTTTATGAAAGTATACGACGAGAAATGACGATCATACACAATAGCGAGTATTCAGTGCACACATGAACCATACCGCTCCGTGCTTTGAGAATGCATGCCGAACGAGAAAAAAAAGGATCATAAAAATCTCCTTTTTTCGTTCAACCTCTTGTCAGTTTTTCCCCTGCATGCATTGTTTTTCAAAATCTTCCTCTCCTCTCGATACAAAAATAGAACATACACAAAAAAATAAATAATTTACACATTAAAACCACACACGAGACATCATCGCTGCTCCGATGCTGCGCCACGGGTTTGTGAAAATGATATGTAGATGGAGAAAAACGGATAAAAACAAGGAAAAAAGAGTTTTTTTTGTAGCAAGGGAGAAGAACCGAGAAGAAGAAGAAAAAAACACAACATCGCATATATCCCCGTTTGCATAAAATCGATATCCCGTTTCTAAGAAAGGAACAGTTTTCTTGCTGAAAAAAAACTGACTTTTTTGTCTGTAATAACAGGGGGAGAAAAAGATGAAGGGGGAGAGAAACACACTATATCCGTATAACTGCCATTTTCATATATCTACATGGAAAATTGATGTTTGCATCGGAATGGAGAAGTTGTTGGGGGAGAATGAAATAGTTCCTTTTTTTATACACGCTTTTTTCGCTTTATTACCAAAAAAAAATACGATGGGTTTTTATTGGATCGATATTACGGGATCTTGTGCACATTTATTGATAAAATCATTATATTTTTTTATTCTCAGGACTCCTCCCACGTCGGAGGAGAACTCATCATCGTAAAGACGAGAGTAATGAACAAGAACTCATTATGAGCGACGATGAGCGCCGACGAATGCAAATCAACACTAGGAAATTTAAAAATCGCTTTGATGAATTGAGCAACGACGAGCAGCTCAAAAATAAAGGTAGTGTGGGGTGACTCGATAATTTTGAGAGTTTCCTCATCATTTCATTGCATTTCATTTTTCAATATCATTGGATTATTAGATGATGACAACGACCCTATGGAGCTCGACGACCGCATCATCGAGAACGTCAACGCCACGCTCGAAGACGCCAACAACAACGACAGGACGCAGCAGCAGCGGACTGCCAGGGAGTGCAACAACGAGCAGCTCAATAAGGTTGGGCTCAATTTTTCCATCTGCTTACATATTTTATAAAGTCTCGATATATTAGAAATCCATATTGTTGCATCTTAACATATTTGCATAAATCACTTTTCAAAGAAATTGGAAACGACTGGAAATCGCATGTAAAATTGAACGTTTACGAGCTACTTTGTTACGTTTCGTGTAACGTTCGGATTAATACGGAGGAATTTTCCTTGCCTTTGAAAAAAAGTTATTTGAAAATAACGCGAGTATTGCGTGTCAATTACACAATTACGTATTTCTCGTTTATAATTAGAAACACGTCGTTGTTTTATGTTTTGTTTTCCGGACACCTCTCGGACATGACCTTTCGTGATTTTATTAACCCGTATAAATCAATCTCTCTTTGACATTTTTTGGCTTTGTAGAGGTATTTTATTCATAAATCCGATTGAGCTCATCAAACGTTTGCATATCTGCGTCTGCGTAAAATATGAATCTATAAAGTAAATCTGTAAAAAAACACAGGACACGGTAGAAGAGCACCACACAGCACTGAAAGAGTCGATGACAGCCGCGATTCAGAATCTCATTGGAACGTGGCCCACGACCTTGCCATGTGGTGGCAATGAGGACGCAATACCAAGTGTCACGCTAGAGGCGTTGCAGAACACAAAAGTACGTATTCGAAAGGTGTATCACATAAAAACCCTTTTACACAAAATATCTAAAAAAAAATCCCTGAAACTGCAGGTGGCCATGGCCCAGTTCGCAGCAAACGCCCTAAACGCAGTGCAGTCAACTAACCGGTCAAGTGGCGACAACAATAACAGTGAACAAGAAAAAAACGACTCATCGACATCTCTCCAGGATCTCGCATTACTCCAGTCAACCCTAATAACGCTCCAGCAGCAGCAGTTACTCCAGCTCCAACTGATCCAGCAACTGCATCTGCAGCAAGACGACGACGACGACGAAGAAGAAGAAGAGTTAAAACAGAAGAGTGTAAATAACAAGAGTACCCCACCGCCCAATCATAATTTAAAGCAGATAAAGAATCAAGGTGGTACAGAGACAAGTAGAAAAAACAATGGATCGAGTTCGTCTCCTCCAAAAGACGAGTCGAAGCAACGAGATGTTTCTAAAACGAGTGCTATAAATAATCAGGTTGTCACCACAAACACCGCCAGCAGGGACAACAACAAAAACGACAATCCTGGAGCTGAGAAAAAGAACGCTCTATCCTGTCTATCCCCACACTTTGCCTCGCTGCTCAACTGTGCTAATCAGGATCCTAATAGACCGCTCTCACCTGGACTCCCACCACCTCATGCCATGATGATGGCCAACAACGAACACATCAACAATCCCTCTTCTTCTAACTCCAAACACCTCTATGATGATGATCCCATGATGATGATGAGCAATATGCTACTCCCTCCACCTGTCAACAACCTAGAGGTCCTTCAGAAAAGGGCTCAGGAGGTATGTGCTTATTATTTTTTTTTCGATTAAATTGGCAAAGCTAGAAGAAATATTTCGAATTTAACTGCAGTATCGGTTGCAACACAAAAGCTGCGCAAAATATCAAATCATCATGACAAAATGTCATATGTTCTATGAGGTCTGCAATAAATGCATGACAAAATGTCATATGTTCTATGAGGTCTGCAATAAATGCATGACAAAATGTCATATGTTCTATGAGGTCTGCAATAAAATGCATGACAAAATATCAAATGATACACAGGTCCTGGACTCGGCATCTCAAGGCCTTCTAGCGAGTTCGCTTGCGGCAGACGACCCACGCAAGAAGGGGTTTGACAAGTCCAGAGAGCCGTTCTTCAAGCATCGTTGTCGCTACTGCGGGAAGGTGAGAGCATCGTGTACATTTTCGCTGAAATAGGTGCATGATAATAAAATTCATAATAATAATAAAAATTTCGCCAGGTCTTCGGCTCCGACTCTGCGCTGCAGATCCACATCCGTAGCCACACGGGTGAGCGCCCGTTCAAGTGCAACGTATGCGGTAGCAGGTTCACCACGAAAGGTAACCTCAAAGTTCACTTCCAGCGGCACTCTGCGAAATTCCCTCACATCAAGATGAACCCGCACCCAGTCCCTGAGCATCTGGATGCATTTCATCCTCCACTGCTCGCGGCTGGACAAACCTCCCCACCTGATCTCTCTCCAAATATTGTCCACCACCCCGCACCATCTCAACCATCACAACAACCACCAACATCCTCATCAGGAGGTCCACTCCACTTTGGCCCTCACGGCATTCACCACCACCACCACGGATTCTTCGGAGTACCACCACCGCCACCACCACCACCTCCTTTGCCTCCCCCTAATAATAATTCAGGACCAATCCCACCTAAGGAAGGCCAGCATCCTTTATTCCGGTTCGATATGATTAGCAAGGGAGCTATGTACGGGAAAGGAAATGAGCAGGATGGAGGAGTAGTAGGTAGAAGCAGCAAACCCATAATCAATACTCCCCAAGATCTTAGCAAGAAGCCAAAGATAGGTGATCCTGATACAAAGTATACTGCGGATATTCGTGATGAAACGAAGAATCATAATAACGATACTACAGCGAGCCGCTCTCCCGACCAGAAACGACGAGGACGAGCTGAGGACGAGAGCACAAAGAACAAACAGGATAGTGCAGCAGACTTGTGTAGTGGACACGACAATGATGATGAGCACGATGATGAACAAGAAACAGAGGACGGGGTGGTGATGATGAGGACAACGACGAGTGGAGTGCGGACTAGTCCTCGACAGCAAGAACTCGTTAGAAATATGATGATGATGATGATGCGAGATAAACCGAATAAGGTGATGGCTCAAGAACGCTACAACCAGATTAATAACGTGAAACAAAAGAATGCGAGTGACAATGAATGCGGGAGAAGGAGTCGCAGTAAAGCGCTTGGAAAAAGAAACAAGATTCTGGGGGATTTCGATGATGACGAGGATGAGGATGATGATGATGATGAAGAGCTGAACAGATGCGTATTAATGGATGAGGACGATGATGATGAGTTTGAAGATTTATTGAACGATTCACCCGAGCAGCCTCAGAACTTGTCCAATAACAATAATAATCGTCGGAGTGGTCGCAGGATCAGCCACGGCGTTCTGTTTACCAGGAGTAGGAGCTCTGAAGGGGTCGCTGGAGCTTCCAGAAACGTTAAGGTAGTATGATCGACTTTTTTTGGGGTGATTTGTGATGTTATGACGTTTTTTGATTTCATGGTATATTTTCAATATCTCACCTTTGATTTCTTTCATATCACATTTGATTTCACAATTTTGACAATCCCACTTGATTTCACAATTTTGACAATCCCACTTGATTTCACAATTTTGACAATCCCACGATGATATTTCATATCACCTCTGATTTCACAATTTTCCCCACGACACAGTCCAGTTTGCCGGACCGCCCGTCCTCGGCAAACAACTTCCTGACGACGCCACACCACTCCAAGCTGATGCTGATGACCCCACCCCCACTAGCCTCAACCCGCACAAGCCCTCTGACAAACGACTCGTCGAACTCATCCCCCCGTAAAGACACCCAGTTGAGTCGGATTTGATCATTTCTCTATTTAAGTTTGGTTAGAGACACTCATCGAATCGGATGAGATTACATTCGTGTTCGCTCATAAAAACTAGCAGCTTTTCCGATCCAATGGGTTTAACAGGATTACGGAGGAAAATCCCTGAACAAAGTGATACACGACTTGCTATGTGATTGAAATTTTAGAAATTGGTTAATCAATACCCAGTTATAATTTTGTTCCCGTCCCATAATTTGAAAGTATGATCTCTTCCCCCGTCATTATAGTGATCGTTTTCCTGACGAAAATAGGATCCAAATAACGTTCTTCCGTAAAAATTACCCAGGGTCGTAAAATATTTAAGCTCATAAAGCATTTTAGCCACGCAATTTCATCTAACGTTTCTAGCAAAATAATCGCTACTCTCACGAGTTACGACTTGCATAAAAAAAACATTTCTAGTACAAAAAAAACTGCCAGAAGCATAAAATTATTGCTGCTCTCTCGAAAAAATTTGTAGCCGCAAATTTTTCGAGTACTGAAATACCATCAAATTTGTGAAGTATAGAGAAATGGTTTGTAATTCGAAAAAATGTGAGCAATTGATGACATGCGAGAGAACGCTACAACCCTAATTTTAGGGATACAGTACGAAATTAAACCTTTATATACTCAGTTTATATATATATCATTGTGTAGGGGAAAAAAAGTGGAAGCGGCTCTCGCTTTCCCCCATAATACAGTACACACACCCGTATATGGATTACAAGTATGCATGCACTCTCTTGTATTCCCCTACATAGGGGTAAAAGTCCACGCTTACATGCACAAAAAAAACTCACAACCATGTATGCAAATAGCGACAGGTCCATGCATACACAATGACGTCTCGAATTTAATTACTTTTAATTGNAAAAACTCACAACCATGTATGCAAATAGCGACAGGTCCATGCATACACAATGACGTCTCGAATTTAATTACTTTTAATTGCTCATCTGAATTTCGAGCATATGCGTTAAACTCACGAAATAACTAATTAACTATCGAGAGGTCAAAAAAGTCATGCAAAAAAACCATTCCCCCGCAGGTTCACAAACTCGCTGGTCCTGCAGCAGCACATCCGCCTGCACACCGGCGAGCCGACAGACCTAACCCCCGACCAGATAAGAGCAGCAGAGGATAAGAGACCCGTTCTTGGGCGTCTACCCGCCATCCTCCCCAATCCCAGGAAGCTCGGGCACAAGTCCGTTCGCCCCGCCACCAGGCTTCCTGCCACCACCACACCATGTGTTCGGATCCCCAGGAAACCCGCACTTGTTCGCAGCAGCAGCAGCAGCCGCGGCAGCGGCAGCAGCGAAAGACGACATGTCAATGGACAGCGACACGGAGATGTCAGACGACTCAAAGTCAGTGAGCTCAAACCCGAGTGCAGGAATCCGTTTCTCGACGAGCCTCGCAGCACTCGAGAACCAAGTGAAGACTATAACAACACTAGCGAATAACAGCAACATGATGATGATGATGATGGGTGGTGGGAACAGCAGTAACTTGCCAGAGGACTTGACAAAGCGGAACTACAACGAGGACGAGGACGACCAAGCCCCTTCGGAAGCGTCTTCATCAGCAGAGAATTTCGTCAGAGAGAAAAAGACGACACCAGAACACAGTACAGCGCTGGACTTGACCCCATCGCAGAAGCAACCAAGCGAGTCTTCACCTCGAAACAATAGCAGCAGCGTGTCTCCTCGGTCGCCACCTCCACTACCTCCGATCCACTTCCCAGCGTTCCCACCTCTGCTCCACGCTCCACCACATCACCACCACCTCCACGGTCCTCCAAACTTTAGTTTACTGTCAAGTCCATTCAGTCCTATGGGGATCCCACCTCCTCCGCCACCAGGATCTGCTGCGGCAGCAGTAGCTGCTGCGATGGTCGGAGGAGCAGCTGGAGGCATACGTGAGTACACGATAATGTGACAAACGAACGCATCCCAACGTAATATACATGCTAATGACGTCTCTGTTTTCGACGATATAGTTGAAAACCAATGTTTTCTTTGGACAACAGCAGGACCAGGAGCAATAGCTCGGGGTAACACGACGTGCTCGATCTGTCTGAAAACATTTGCATGCCACTCTGCTCTAGAAATACACTACCGGAGTCACACAAAGGAAAGACCCTTCAAGTGTAACGTCTGCGACAGGGGGTTCTCAACCAAAGTAAGCAAACAACAAAAAAAGTTTCAGTTTTCTCCCCTCTTCTCTCTCTCTTTTTTCATAACACTTGACACGTGTGTGTATAGGGAAATATGAAGCAGCATATGCTAACACACAAGATCCGTGACATGCCCTCGGGTTCAGCAGGCAGACTTGACACTCACGGTGCGGACAACTCGAACAGTGGCGACCCTATAGTACTGAAATCCTCTGATGACGACGACGACGAGGTGGACGGCTACTCATCTCGGGATAACAACAGTCCGCTGTTCAACAAAGAGATGAAGAGGGCCACTTCTGGGGACGAAGACTCGTCTGCCCCACCCCCACCCAAGAAACTGATGATGATGGATGAGGACGAGTCTGGTCAGTATCCGTCTCTATTTGCGAATTTCCGTTATTTGCAACATTTCGCTCACGATCCGTTTAATAATACTGGTGCAGCACACAGAGAGGTCGCTCCTCAAAGTAAAGTTGACACTCACAGCAGCTCCAGTCGCTCTCCTGTCAACGAATCGTCCAGTTCGAAACACGTGTGCAAGGTCTGCACTAAAAACTTCTCTTCTACCAGCGCCCTCCAGATTCACATGAGGACTCACACTGGCGATCGGCCTTTCGTATGCTCCGTCTGCCAAAAGGCTTTCACCACCAAAGGGAATTTAAAGGTACAGAGTTGTGTTTTTCTCTTCTCAAATTCCCATAGCTGGGGTAAAAAACATAATATTTCAAAAAAAAACCCAAGTATATAAAAAAAATTGAATTAAAGGTGCACATGGGAACTCATATGTGGACAAACGGGGCATCACGGAGAGGAAGACGAATGTCCTTGGAAATGCCTCTGGGACTGGCAGCGGCAGCAGCGGCTGGAGCAGCACCGTCATTTTTCCATCCTCTCGCTGCCGCGGCAGCAGCAGCAGCCAACTTCCCACCACCACCAATGCACCACCACCATCATTTAGGAGTGCTAGGGACAATCACAAAAAAAGAGCCTGGCGATCCTTCATCATCATCGTCGTCTTCCAGACCGAGCCTCTTATATCATCATCAACATCATCAAAATCATCCCTACGGTCCATCACATAATCAAACATCTCAGCAAACAAGTACATCTTCCCCTCTTCTATTTCTCAACGGAACTCTTCAAAAGGTTTTCACATCCATTTTTTATAACCGAATGGTCAAAAGAGAGAGAGAGATGAGAGAAAAAAATATACCAATTCCCATATCACTTTTGTCCACGACATATTCTACTTTTCCCCCGAATCAAAAAAAACCGAATATCAGGGTATTATTTTTTTTTCTCGTTGGGGACAAACGAATGTATATAAAATCCCCTTGAGACAATAAACAATCCCTTGCAGAGATTTGGTATATATATGCGTTATCTTTCTCTCCCCAGTCCACTCGAAAATATGTGTTTTCCAAAAATGAATTTTCCATGTACTTACGGTTGTCCGGATTTTTTTTCCCTGTAGCAAAGCGATTTGGTCCAAGGATTTAGAGGGTCCCTCGTACATCAAAGTTGCAAGTCGGGTAACACGAGCACGACGAGTGACAGCAAAGATGACTCTCTAGCGGATCGTAATAATGCTTCTCCTCCACCAATGTCCCCGTCGAGTGGACGCTTCTTTGAAAGGAAACAGTCGGCAGATGAAATTACTCAGGATAAACACGAAAATGAGGAATTCTTCGAGGAGAGGGATATCAAACGGGAATCTTAAGAAACACATATCTAGTCGTTTTTTTCGTGTTTATTTCTTTTTCGTTACCATGCATACGATCCATTATAATATATACCAAAGAATCATCATCATCATCTGCTTATTATATGCATCGGAGATTTATCGGGGAAAACAAGACAAAATGTATAATTAAGACTTTTGCCAGTCATCCAATTTTATAGTTGTATCATAATTGTCGTCAGTATCACCACAAGGTCATACGACCTATCACCACATCATCATGTTTTTTTTAAATCATTAACCTCTTTGTAACCATCCATTTTTTACCAAGTTTTATCAACTCACGTATACGAATACACACAGACTTAATTTCCCCCTAATTTAATATACATTTACCAAGTTATATACTCACTTTCATCATCACGAAAAGACTTGAATACTTTTTACCCGTGTGCAATATTAAGTTGTAAATTTTATTATTATTATTATTTTAAACTGTTCCATTATATATTTTAGGTGACTTTACATGCCCTGCTGAACGTTCCTATAATTTAAACAACTATTACCTTATTTTTTTTTCCAAATGCGCATAAAGCGGCTTTATGTTTTCATCTCCATGGTTTGAATTTAGCGCTGTGAACCGTATTCGTCAGTTAGCCCGCTAATCTCTGGGAGGTTTTCTGTGATATTTTTTATTAGCGGGAAACGGCGGAACGTGACGTGGCGCGAGTTTTTTTAAAAAAACCAAAAGTTGCAAAACATTAGCGCGGTTTATTGCGTGCATAAAAGACCTTTGAAAAAAAGAATCTGTTTTTACTGTTTCATTCCGAACAAAACAAATTTATTAATTTATTGAAGGAAAATGCGATATTTTTTACCTTGATAATTTTTACCAATGAACAATTTTTATTATCCAACGTTTAATTCCTTTTAGCTCAGCTCTATAAATCGGAAGTTGAGGGACAAGAACACGCTTGAGTTTCTCTTCACTATATACTGATGATTTTGTGTGTGTGTGTAAACTTAGTTAGAAATCGTTATATATATATTTATAAGGAGTTATCACACTACAACTTTTCTACAAACGTAAATATATATAAATACGGTATTTTTTATACGGACACTTCCGATTTTTAGAGATGAGACGTTTTTATTGTATACCTCAGTTACACTCATTCGTTTCTCTGCACCATCCAACAACTTGAACCATTTCAGTAATTAAACAGCTAAACCGTAGTATTTAACAGAAAAAATGCCAAAAAAATGTATGCGAAAAATGCGCAAGAAATACACTGTAATTTGTAAGACATATATGTACATCATGCACTGCTATATATAATTATTAGGATGAAAAAAAATTCATGAAAATTTTTAGACAACGAATATTCGACTTGAAGTGTCGTGTGTGCTTTTGTGTAGTACTGGTAGTTGTGCTCCTCTTTCGTAAAATGTTTGCAATTGTATATGGGGTAACGTATTTTAAGCAGTTTACATCTTTCTCTCTCTCTCTCTGTTCCTGTGTCCTCTTTCTGTGTATAAATTTGATCTACCGATTTTTGAAGGAATTAAACTATCAAAACATTTAACACTTTTGCGGGTGCATATTGACGTTATTGGGGTTTTACATATTTACAGTGAATAAAAGTGAACGCTCCGATTTACTCGAAGACGACATTAGCATTCAGAATTTTATCGTGAATGATGATCGTGAAATAGCGAGTTAATATATTTACGAGGTTATTAAATATTTAAGAATTATGACGATTAATTATGAATATTGCTTCGTTCTTTGTTGAATGCGACAAATATTTGCATACTAAGGTCTAGACAAATGAGATAAATCTGCAAGTTTAGAAAAATGCATTCAATGTTGCATTGACGTCACACATACCACGGAAGCAAGGTATCGTAAAAAATGATAGCATGAGCTTAGCACACATTTTATTTTGCTTAAGACAAGACATAGGTGATCACCTATTGCATTCAGGGTGGTCTCGAGTTCTCCAAATTTACGTGCTCCTTTGTGATTTTAATATTCAACTATATAAACCCGTTACACTTGATTGAACCAAGTAGCGAAAGTTGTGTCATTATGCATATCCACTCATTTCCAGGATTTTGCAACCACAATTAACGGATTGTATTTGTTTGGGATTATATATTTTACTTAATTTTAACACATATATTTGGTATTAAAAAGAAAAAAACGTTATATAACGAGTCGTACCACCAATTTATGGGTGATTTAATTAATTTAAATTTATAAGGTTTAATCTAAGGAGGCAAAATAGACTTATAAAAAAATTTCATGATTGCGTTTTAAATTTACTGTCATTGTCTAAATTCTGTTTTATTTTATTATTCTATCAAAATTCAATTGAGTTAATTATTCTAACTAGATAAAAAAATAACATCATAAATCACCGTGATAAGCTAATATCCACTAATGCATGTAATAACAGCCCTACAGAAAGACACGATAGAGGCTCAGACAGACGCACAGACACACAGGGCAAAACCATAAACCACCTGTGTGTTTTCCAACGAATAAAATTAACAAATTAAGAGCTTAAAGAGAAGCCAAGCGTTTTGTTAATGTCAAAAACGTTTTTGAGCGTCACTCCTTGTCTCAAGACATATTTTCTCCCTCCGCACAGACAAAAGATTACAATAGATATGCGACGTCGTGGCACTCAAATCCACACAGTCGATCGATTGAGTAGACTTACTTCAGACTTGTGAATAAACCCGAGACATTTTTAAATGTAACCTGGTCAGATAACTCGACCAAGATTAACTAAATTTCCTTCGAGAAATCAAAGAAGAAAACTTGGAGAAAAGTGAAAAAATTAACGAAACAGCACCAACATGGATAACTCAGGAGAAGTCATCGGACTGATCAACAAACTGCAAACGTTTTTAAAGTCCACTGGACTTCATGGGAAGGTCGAACTCCCGCAAATTGTCGTTGTTGGGGCGCAGGTATGTTTGATTGAACTCGTACTTTTTAACATTTCTCGGATGTTAAAATTCCGTTTGTTCTTTAAAGAGCTCCGGAAAGAGCTCAGTTCTAGATGGACTGGTAGGCTTTTCGATCCTCCCTAGGGGCTCTGGCACGGTAACGAAATGCCCCATTATCGTGCAACTGCACACAATTTCGGAAACGGAAGAGGAAGGGATCGAGTTTGAGGACTACCCGGACTCTGGGAGAATTAACGACCACGACACTGTGAGGAAGATGATATCAGATCTGATGAACAGGGAAAATGGCGCCATCACTGAGACGGAAGTTATCATCAGGGTGTATTCTCCCAACGTTGTGAAGCTAACGGTTGTCGATCTGCCTGGGGTCAAGAGGGTAAGGTCATACATGTCATCCTAAAATTTGAATTGGTAACATGCGAGTAACTTTTAATACTTCATCTAGTTGACATCCTCTGGAGAACCAAATGACTTGGAGTCTCTAATCTTCAAACTGAGCAGGAAATACATT
>JAHZNA010001211.1:0-12617 GCA_027743935.1 Sinodicranocentrus sp. ZH6
CATCACCTAATACGAATATATATCATTTTCATTTCTACATCAGCTCTGTGACTTGAGCCATATATAATTTTAAACAGATTACATTTTTAAATTTTCAGATGGGGGATGGGAAATAATCGTGAGTGTACTGCTGTGTTGTTCTTTTTTGATAGTGGGTATTTCGTCAACATGAATGGACGGACGTTGTAAACACTGTATTTTTTTACAATCATACCATCTTCATTACAATTTGCTGAGTTACAATTACAATTCGTTTAAATTATGATGTTTTGCATAACAAACAATAATGATGATGATATGTAGTTGAAACTGATTGCATCTCTGTGGAACACATTCGGAATCACACTGTTTGAATGCATTTCAGTTGAAATTTGAAATTATGTTACCAACATTTTTCTCCTATCATATTTCATTTACACGCTTTAAAAAGAACAATGGTCCAACATTTGTTCTGAATGACACATACTGTTTACTCAAAGTCATATAACCACTCATCATCGAAATAATATTCAATCTGAGTTTTACCCCTCGCTGGGTGCATGCCAGATTGTGGCACCATATCATAGACTAACTCAGGCACGGAAACGTGGGCCTGCATTAATTTTTGGTATAAAACGTCAACATTGTCAACAATCTCCTCTAAGTTGTATCAATCATTTAGGAAGAAAAACGAGTAAATAGAAATGGACGAAGATGCCTTCCGCTTCAATATTTCATTCAAGAAAACAATGGAATTTTTGAATGACTTGCTATGCAAATTACGTAAAAATAAGAACAGAGAGCAGCTCATTCTTTTCATAGAATGACAAGGAACGCGCATACTTTCCCTTCAAAATCTCCTTGATGAGGAGAATGCTACAAAATTAAGCTCAGTAAGTCAACTACAATATGATGCAAATACGAAGAAATCGTACGCAAAATCTCGCATGCCCAAGTACAACATATCAGGTTGCAATCAAACATGGCTAGAGTCATCCTCGTCACTAAACTTTATTTGACAGTTGACTTTGACGTTGTCTCTGATTTCGCTGCCGTATTCTCGCCAACGCTCTCTTCGTCTCGATAGTGAAGGGGAGGAAAAGGGAAAAAGGAATGAAAAGTGCAAGCGTCATCATGATGAAAAAATACCAGCGTCCGTTATACCTTCCTTAACAAAGAATTTCTGTGTGGTTTGTTTTTTCTACACACATATCATTCATTAAAAAAGACAGAAAGGGGAAAAACGCACAACTCAACCTCAAAAAGTCAGCAAAAGACTTGAAAACTCAACGAGCAAATAATTCGACACGTTTTTGGTGGGACAAGAAAATAAAAAATACTCATGTCTCTCCCTAAATATGACGTTGGGCAAGTTTGCATGAGAAAAAAATTACAATACATTAAAACTACGACGTGTCTTTTTTAGCCAGTGGCTTATTTATGTGAACTATGTGAATATGATGTGATGGAATCGGCAAAAAGAAGGTTTGGCTTCTGCCATGTTTCAGTTTTTCTGGTATGTGGACATTAAAGCATGTATTTTTTGTCATGCTCAGGTTAAGCAACGTGGTTGACCGTTTAAGATGATGGGGATCAAAGTAAAGAAGAAAAAAGTCAGTCAGTAGGGAAAACTTGATAAGTTTGTCGCTAAAACACCTTTTCAAAGGAGATAATCGCTTGCAACCCTGTGAAATTTATAGTTTTCGCTTTGCTTTTATCACCGCGCTTAATCTCTTTATTTGCATTATTAATAAGAAAAATGTGACTTGGTGTGGTCTCCCTCTATTACTTTTGCATACTTGCATGTTAAGAAATACCTATAAATTTTTTATCGTGGCTTGAAGCAAAAAAGTGTTTAGAGCAGCGGGTTTTTGTGCCTAATTTGTATGCAGAATAGGGATTTGAAAACTATTGTTTATTGTTGGCTAGCTTGAATACTGTGTCACACATTCGATCTGTAGTATATACCTAGTGGAGATTGTTTTGTAAGTAAAAATTATTCATCACGCACATATTCACTATTTGCAATGCATTAAATAGTCAAAGAAAACTCGCCAAGTATACAAAACAAGTACTTGCTACATGTTGACTTCATTTGGCACAGATGCGTCACAAAAGTCGACAATAATTGGCACTTTACTGTCAATAACTCATAATTATGGTGGTCATGTCATAATATCCTAGGGAGTCTTATCGATTATAGGAAGTAGACAGGATTTGGCAAGAGAGATACGAATCAAACTAATGGTCATGACAAGTCCAACCTACCTGATCAAAGTTGATGAAGCGTGATAACAAAGTCAGAATTAATTTTTTGGGACTGACTCCCCTACAATTTATCACGGAAATTGAATCATTTAAAATTTCCAAATAAGTAGAATCCTCCTTTTAGCCATGCTTGGATTGAAGTTCCATTTCAAAATCCTCAACGGGAATTATTTCCTTGATAGAAAACTTGCTACACTGCACACTTAATCTTCAAAAATTGTTTCACATTTTCTCCTCGTTATTTTTAAATCCTCGGGCACATTTTGTAATTTATTTTGATATTTTGACGCTTCAAACAACTAACATTTTTTCCGACTTTTCAAAGGGAAGGAAAAAAATACACAACAGTACACAAACCGACACTTTAGTTCGAAGGACTTCCTCTTTCCCTTCTTCTAGGCTACCAGCATCACACCTCGATCAACATTCACCGACTGACTGAGCTCAACAAAATGCAGGGGAGCATTATCAAGGGAGCTGTACAACGAGAGGAAGTTATAAGAAACCCTTCACCTTCATTTTCAAGTGGACCGACTCCAGTCTGAAAAAAGGTCCATACCATGCCACCATGACATACAAAACGTGAGGATCAAGAGAAGCCCCTAATTTATGTGAAGTCTGTATAAATACATGCGTTACGTCTCTCGGTGCAATACACCTTTCTACAGGTATTTTACGCAGAAAATAATAATGCTCCTCAAGGTAGTTTGGTTCTTGAGTGAGTATATTATTATTACCAATCTATAAGTTGTTTCTTCTATTTTTACTTTTCTTCACGAGGAACTATATGGAGAGAGGAGTCGTCGTACGCGCACATTGTTCAGTGGAGGAGTGAAGGAAGGCAGCAATGAGCAGGTATTTTATCTTTATCGGCTGAATTAAAGGAAGGATATATATTTTTCAGAGTTTCTGCCTTTGGGCCACTTGTTGCTTCAGTTCTATTCATTTATTTTTCATTCCTTGAGCATCCATCCTGAGGTTTATCAATTTGAGCCAGTAAGTTATCACGAGAATATTTTAGATATTCCATCAGCTCCTGAAATGGATCAGGTTGCTTTATAGAAAGAACTTTATTTCTTACTAGGTAGGTATCAGGATGATGTTGAAATAGGTTTACAATTTATGAACGTTTGCCTCTCTCTCTAGAACTGGATTTGTGGAGGTTCGTCTAATGAGCTGATGTGTAAAGCGTAGAAAGCACAAAGATGTGCAATTAAGATTCTACCTTTATTCACACGAATTGATAATTATAAATATAGTCAGAGAAAATAGTGATAACCTGGTTGATTCTCAGAGCCAAGCTACGGATGGAAATGGAACTGAGCGAGAATATTATCACTGTAATTATAATCCCACAAAACCTCAGAACTTTGGAGATTATTGATATCTCCAAAATGCACCCAACCACGTCATTCCATACGAGTTTTGGGATGTAAGGATAAAATATACGAGGATTTTACTTCTACATAGACGACCACCTTGAGACGCTAGACTTTAGAAGCGTACTGTGACAAAGAGACAGATGATAAGGAACGATCTGAAATTCCAAGTATTCACTTTCAATCTTTTCCAGCTTCTTTGGCATCTCCTCCTCTTCAAATATTTAGAAGTGCATTCTTCTTCCCTTTTGTCCACACATATTCAAAAAACACTCTTTTTTATTTCTACAATTATTCTTTTTCCTGGTCACACCGGATCTTGAGGAATGACATTTATGTATTTGTTCTTGATATTTTTTCTTGAAGGAAGAAGATTATATTACACACAAAGGGCAGGGGCACACACAAGAATAATACATACACCAGCAAAGAATCTAAACAAATCCCAGCAGCACATCAAATCAACACAGTGATGGCATGCATTTGAAACAGTGAGTAATACTAAAAAGTTTATTTTTCCTGGGACCCTTCCCCATCCACATGTTTTGAAGGTACAACACCACAGAGAAGTGCTGCTGGCATTTAGTTGATGTAGCTTCGTGTACTGATGATGTTTTTACGAGTTTGCGTTCCTTCCTCACTGGAAAATAGATATTTATGGAGTCTTATGCACTCTCTCCTTCGCAACCGTGCGTAATATCCTACTCTAGTCCATTGTTGCTCTTCATTCTTGTAGACCAACAATGAGAATGAGAATGGTTCTCTGGTTCTCGTATAGTCACACAGTTTGAGCAAGACACTCTCATCAGTCCTGGGCATCATTTCAGGCATTCATCCTATACCGTGTAATTCTCATGAGCAGTGAGCTGAGCCAAAAGGAAAAGGTAGTGATGCGAGAGAGGGATGTAGAGCTTCTTGCATGTATAAAATACGATGCTGATGATAATGTAAGCGAAGGTTGAATGTTTGTTGTTGCTTCTGCTGCTGGTTCTTTCCTTTCGTTGGTTCATGTACCTTCACCGACTGAAGAACAACAGATCAAGAATCATCATCATCATTGTGATTATCCTTGCTCTTTCCTGAGCTGCTGTTATTGTTGATAATAAAGTAACGTAACGTAGCGTACGTATCATCATGTCTACATGCATGGTTTAAGGAATACTACGATAGGAAACTAACTGATGCAGGAGGGTAAAGCAGTTTTCAGGATTTTTTTGCCAAGTTACAAAAGCCAGGGAAGAGTGGACCACAAGAAGGAGAGATTCAATGCTCCCTTCCTTCTTACTTACCTTTGGTTTGGTCAGGATGGATGATGATATGGTTGGAAAAATTGTAATATGCTCTCTAGTGTAATGTATAATCTTATGTGTCTATACTACCATCCAACCAGTGATACGGACAATAATGTGAGCAGTAAACGTTATGTACATTTTTTAACAGCAGATATCCGACAAAACTATAATGGCCTATGGGCTTCTTTTCATATTGATGATAAGGGCAAAAGTGAGCCCGAGCAAATGACGGGATGCTTTCTTGCATGCAGTTGAGTATCTCGATGAGTTTTTACCTTCTTATGTGTGGACTGTGTGGATGCATGCTTATTTTCAATTTTTTTATTTTAGTGAAAAAAAACACACACTCAAACGAAATGACCGAGACAGGCGAGGTGAGGAGACGTAAGCAGTGGTAAGCAGTTAGTAAACAGGTTAAAAGTTATGCTGTAAAAAAAGGCAAGGGAAAAGGATATATGTTTATAAATGCACTGATATGCATAGTTGAAAGGTTTTTACTCAAGTTGAAAAAAAAGTCAACCATGCATACGATGGCCCTTTGGTTTAGCACGAGTGTTACTTTTGCACCTGTACTACTAATAGATTTATAATAACTGGAGGAGTTAGTTGTTAAGTGAGCATTCTTATAGTGAATCGGGTTATAACAGTATTGTAATGAAGGAATTAAAACGACTTTGAAGAATGTATGTGTGTTCACTTAAGCTATATCGACAAATCATTTACGAGCTGAGGAAAACTGGTGGCTAGGTGAACTCCACGAAATGTGCTAAATATCGAGTGTAGACAGACAAATAATCGAAGACATATTGAAGAGTCAAGAAAATTATGCGTAATCGTGAGCCACGGTGAAGAATCAGTCACAGCCGTTGAGCATAAGAAGGCATGAAATAGCCGTTGCATGGTTGTATAGGGGTTTAAGTACAATGAAAAAAAAACCTGAATAAAAATATATCATCCCTTTAGGGTTCATTCAGGAAAAAATGCATTTATGGAGGTTTTATGGACAGTTGTGAGTTGAGGTGGTGATGAAGCCTTTTGTGCTCCGCTTCTGTTCAAGATGACGAAGAAGAAGGAGAAATATATAAGCCTTTTATATTCACATAAATGCCGTCATCATGCAAGCAATGCGGGAAATTCTCCATTCAGTTTCCTTCATCATGTTGCATGTATAGTGAAGGCAGGAAGATTATGCATTGTTAAAAGAGTTGAGTTGAGCTTTTATTGCTTTTGGACTTCAGGACTTTACCATTCTCATCATCGCTTCATCCGGTAAAGTATAAAAGTGTCTTGTTTGTTGGAAGAAAATGAGTTATGAAAGTGGATGCTAACGATGGGGAATGACTTTGCTATTCTTTTGCTGTTTTTTTCGTATGGATATTTCCTTCATGCCGCACACACGCCATAAAGATTGCACCTGATTCTAGCATCACTTTGCTGTTCGTTAGTTTCATACACTGGCCACACGGTATGATGAAATGGTAAATGGGATTGTCTGACTGTCTGAGTTCAATAGACAGAATAATGATGTTCATAATTTCAGAAAGAAATGAAGAAAGAAAACTATTTATGCAATTGATTTGCTTACATCATATTGAGAAAATGGTCGGTCTGCCGTCGCTTTGCAAAATGGGTTTTGGAGAAAGTTAGGTGTGATAGACGTGATAGACAAAAATGATTAGCATGAACATATGTATGAGCATTGAGCAATGTAATGGTTCTAGCAATATTATCAATTTCAGTCTTGTTATATATGCACTGGACAGTCTAATAGTTCTCAGATCCAGCAACTGAAGTAATTGTTGTCAACTACCTATATATTTTGTATAATTTCCAATAATAATACTTTCTAGCGATGACGCGTTTTGCTTGGAAAGTTTATCCTGTTATTTATGTACTTTTAGTGACAATGACAAATTGCTTTCCTTTGAGAATCATGATGTGATGATCCTTTGTATCTATGTGTGGCGTGACCAATAATATATGAATAATTTCTGACACAAACCCGAATCGGTGGTAAATGGAATAGTGATATCGTGGCTTGTTGCCAATTACCTACCGTAGGAAAACTGATGTAATCTTGTGTAATAATAATAATAAATAGCGAGATACTCTACAAGGTTAAATCGAAAACTTCATATAGCCTCCAAAACTTTCTCTAAGTGGTACAAAAGTATATACCTCAAATATTGTTAGATCATTATCAAGCTTCCATTTTCCATGTATAAAAAATGACAAATAGCCAGTGCCAATTTGTCATTTATAGCTGTTTATGGTCCTAGACTTGCGTATGTGCATATCTAATGTAATATTCATCCTTAGTTGGAATGTAAGTTCACCTGTCCTTGGCAGTACAAAATTGTAAAGGTGAATGGAACCGTTTCCAAATTTTTTTATAAATTACTGAGCCATGAATTGCTTAATTGACCAGTATTTTGCAAAATAGTAGTTTTAAAATAACGGAAATTGAAACTCATCGGTTAGTGATGCCACGAATACATAACGTGTCAGTTTGCAATAAAATTACTCCACGAATAAGACATTCCTGGAATTTGAAGACTCGAATTTGGAAAAACTTCCTGTATAGGAACATGCCACACACAATCAGTAGAGATGAACTGGCAATAACAATGGAGCCTGTCCATGATCTGGAGCATAGCATGAAGTATTTTATTGCATTTGGGAAAGTGATCGGTTTATATCCTTCAGATTTCCGGTAATTTATCCTATCAAATTATATTTTTCTGTATACCGTCAAATATTTTGGTTAAGGTTTACTGTGCTTGGCTCAATAGTATAATCCGTATTGTGCCTTTACTTCTTGCTGGGGTCGTGGCTGTTGACCTGGCTGGATACTTAGCACAACCTGTCACACAGACATACAAGACAGCTGCCGATATATGTGCAACGATTGGATCTCCTCAGTTCTATTTTCTTGGGGCCTTTTGGTAAACGTGTTGCTGTTACTTGCGTCTTTAGTTTGACAAAATGATCTGATTTGCGAAAAAATATATTTTTTACCTCTCAAATTTTAGCTATTTTTATATTCAAAACTATCACAAAAGTTTGCGCAAGGTGTACGAAAAATGGAAAAAGATACCCATCCTAGTGCAGGATACAACTTTATCAATGTTCATCAACACAACGGCTGGAATTATAATGACATCAGCCATTCTTGAAAATATTAGTTTTCATTTTAAGCTATTTCCTATTTTTGGTACTAACAAAGAAAAATATTTTAGATGTATTCAGTTTGCTTCACAGTAGTTACTCAATTTCATATTTTTCCCATGCATGTGAACTGCAGAACCACCGGTTCAAAATTTGACGTCATTTGAAGTCTACTACATGAGATCTCATTCGTTCTGGGCATACATCATTCCTTTCACTCCATATCACGCAACCCTTCTTTTGATCGCTAACAAGTTGGCTTTATACGCCTGGAATTTTTCTGACATTTTAGTAATTGTCACATGTCGCGCTCTCCGATTCAGATTTGAAGTTTTGCACCAAAATATTGGTACGCATTTTTTTATAAAGATATACGATGCTTAGTTTTACGCATTACAATGCTCTCTATTAAAATGTTTTTTATTTAGATGTCTTAGGGCCAGTTTTTGCTGTTAAACGACACGAAGACTTAACTGATTTAATGAGGTTACTTGAAAGTTACCTTTCGCCCCTTGTATTTGGCTGCTTTTACCTAGACTTTTATGCTACTTGCATGCAGGTAAAAGACAATAAGATTTCATAATGAGGGACGTGTTACAATTACCATCGAATCCCGTGAGAACTAGCTTACATTTTACATTTATAAGATTAATGATTATTTTCTGCATTGTTTCCAACCAGTTACACATGTGGATGACACCATCACAGCATAAGCATGTCCTTCACACAATATATTTGCTATGGTCATTTGTGCATTTGATAGTACGAGTGTTCCTCCTCACCTACCAAGCTTCCAGATTGTACGAAGCATCAATAAGATTTCATGAAATTGCCAGAATTGCAATCAATAAGTCAACCAGTATTCAGATGACAAAGCAGGTACTCGTTTAAAAATGTGCCTGTCCAATTCATGGTGATTTATTTAACATCATTTCTAATTTCCAGATATTGCGCATTGATTATTCACCTCGAAGACCATTAGCCATTTCTGGAGGGAAATGCTTTTTCATTACTAAACGCTTTCTTCTTACATTAATATACGTCGCTTTTAGTTTTGAAATATTTCTCATTCAATCTGACAGTATTAAATGTCCATAATAAATCTGATTTACTAACAAGGAGGGAAATGCTTTTTCATTACTAAACGCTTTCTTCTTACATTAATATACGTCGCTTTTAGTTTTGAAATATTTCTCATTCAATCTGACAGTATTAAATGTCCATAATAAAATCTGATTTACTAACTTTACAGATACTGAGACAAAGATTTGTTTTGACGGTTTTTGTTTAATAGTTTTGTGCGACTGTTAATGAAATGCGTCATAGGCTTAGGTGTACCAGTCCATTTTTTATTGTGCCAATTAATGTCCATAAAAAGGATCAAATCCTGAGTTCTTATTGCATTACTTCATCATACATTATACCCAACTTGGGATCAAGAGTCTACCTGACTAAAATTGAATTGATCTCACAAAACCATGTGGTTCGATGAAAAACAATAAAAGTCGTGATCAAACGATGAATCATGTGCTCACTTCTGATCCTGATCCGCCTCTAGTCTCCTTTTACCATTGTGGCTGGTTGGCTACCTAAGAAGATAACCCAACCCTACAACAAATACTGCTCCATGCCCGAGAAACAAATAAATATAAATCTTGTGATGTGCAAATTAACACGACAATGCAATCTGAGAAAATAAGTTTTTTTTTAAGAGATGCGGATAAAGTTGAAAAGAAAAGGATAATTGTAATGAAGGTGATCGCATGGAGTCTCACTCAATCCCAGAAAGACGATGTGATAAGAGTGGAGAGTTATAATGAGAATTTTTTTATACAATTTGCAATAAAATGTATAAATTACAGCCTTTGTAAGCATTTTCCTTTCTTTCTTTTGAAATTTGCCGTGACTCCATATATTAAAACACTGGACGATCTGCACATGCACTCAAGAGAAGGAGGTATTGAGGGAAGAGGGGAAAAATAAAACGCATGTATTTAGCACTCGTGTGAATGTAAGAAAAATATATATCAGGTGCATCTAAAAATTCTACTTTTCTGTTACTTGGCGCATGATAAAGGAAACAGGTGAGAAAAAAGATGGAAATATCGGGCTAGACTAAAGCTTGTCTAATGACCAGTTTGAATTGCATGACTGATTGGTTGAAAGAACTGACGGTTTGCCATGAAACTTGTCTTGGGTGTTTCATCCATATGTTGTGCATCATGCATGCAAAAGGTGCAAACCTGAGTGCACCATCCAGTGACAAACACCTGTTTGACTTGTCCAGCGAGACATTATAGTTTCACAAACAAGAACCACTGCCAATCCTAAAAAGATTCACATAAAATAAAAATGTACTAAGGTTTTATGTTTTATGTTGTTTCATTCAGCACATTTGTAATTTTACGGCACAAGCTCGCTTTCTTTTTGCAATCACCTTATTCACCTTATCTGTAATCTTAGTTTTCCGTATTCAAAGAGCAAGGGAAATCAGAAGCATTATAGAAGCCCGTCCCTGTCAAACCGACAACAGACCTAACAACTCCTTTTTATGTTCAAATCCAACCTTGAATAATAATTGAAAAGTAGTTACCACAGACGTAATACACACATCACTCTTCTCGTCTCTTTTGCCAGCAACTTTTTCTATTTTGTTTTCTAGTCACAGATCGAACCAGATTTCCTGTACGATTGCTATTTTTCATGCTGTTGATGATACACAACTGTCAGATTTATTAGGATGGATTCCAGTGAAAACTTGTCAGTTAAGATTTTGCACAAATGGAAAAAATTTTCATTTTTCACGTAATGTACAAAAAGCACGGCTCATTTACAATTAGTTGTATGGATATGGATGAATCATCATTGTCAAAGATCTTCACTTCTCTTGTATGTACATGCATAAACAGGTTTTGATTAGAGAATAGAGCAAGNTTCATTTTTCACGTAATGTACAAAAAGCACGGCTCATTTACAATTAGTTGTATGGATATGGATGAATCATCATTGTCAAAGATCTTCACTTCTCTTGTATGTACATGCATAAACAGGTTTTGATTAGAGAATAGAGCAAGCTTTGCCTGTTAGCTCTAATGAATTAGCTGGAACACCCCTCATAACGTATTATGGATTTTTGATTGTCTTGAGAATTCTTATCTCGGAATAGCTTTTTGCTTTTTAACATTTAGACGTTTTTTAGACAAATTTGTAGTCCGCAAATAATTTCTACCAAAGTGTCCGCAGAATCTTCCCTTCGTCCGCAGATAATATTTAAGTCTTAACATTTTAACACTTATCTTATTATATGAGGTAAAAATTTCTCTAGAAGCATCCACATGCAACTGGAGTCAATTGCAAGCCACTGTTAAGCTAGTAAATAAAATTAAGTTCAAGGGAAATAAAATTTGGGTTGAATGACCATTTGTTGCAAGCTAGTGTAAATGCAGAGAAACATGATTAAATAAAAATCGTGCTGAGTTTGTAAAAAGCCACAATTTCTCCTATTTTTATGATTGACTATTGCTATTACATACTACATACTTTAATACATAACAGAATCTAGCATTAAGACAACAATTTTAAGATGCATGTTATTACAGAAAATGTGTGGTAGCGTTTGACCAATTTAATTCGTCGAAAATATCTGTAATCTATAATAACTCACTGGTCGAGACACATTCGATCGGAGTAAAGTGATTTTCTGTTAAAATAATTTTATTGTTTGAACTTGTCTTGAAGAAGATTGAAGTTACCGAAAGCTCGGCAAATGTAAACTTTATTTCCTCAAAGGCCAATTTAAAATAATTTCCTTGGATTTGGACGGTGCAAGTAAAGATTCCAATGTAAAGAAATCCAAACCCCAAAAAGACTTAATTTGAATTTCAGTACAATTCGATTTTAAACAAACAATGTAGTTAGTGTATATGATCACTTCATCAGTTCGTTAGAATATGAGTGGGAAGCTAGTTTTACTTCGTTAAATTTTTTTATACGTGTGGTAGAATTAAATTGACTTTAGCGTGTAATTGCGCTGTTCTTTGAAGCAAAGCAAAAAGTATACAAAATAGAAAACTACGGTTTGAGAAGATTTTTTTTATAACGAAGTATATTTCAATGAAATATGTAAGAAATAGTACGTCGTAAGTGGCTAATAGCAGCATGTGGAAGTAGAATCGATGGCATAGTTCATAGTGTATTGGCATTTTTGGATTCTTGATGAAGATGAATTAAAAGTTTTGTACAGAAATTGTATCTTCAGAGACTGTATATCAGTTGGCTTCGTGTTTATTGAAATAATGTTTCGAAATCTATTACAAGTATTACGACAATTATCAGGAAAACTTTCCATTTATGAATCAAGATAGTGGGAGCATGGCATATCGACACCGACCCTGTATGGTCCTCTTACATAAAGGATTTCCGTTAGAAGGTTTAATTAATTTTATGTACATGTAATATGTATTATATTTTATGGATTTTCATAAGCCAATTTTTATCATTTCATTACTAAATAAATCCTCGAAAGCTTGAC
>JAHZNA010001212.1:0-55515 GCA_027743935.1 Sinodicranocentrus sp. ZH6
AAGCTCGCTCAAACACTTTGCGAGCTAATAACGATGATCAACATCATCCCAATGGGGTAACCACTTCAAGTCAGAGAGTTCATAGGAAGTCGCAATCCAATCAGACTCACCGCACACCACTCACACAAATATACACAGAGAGAAACGCACAACTCATAAAAAATAGCTAGACAAAACAGATATATGTATATTTTAAAGCCGCAAGAGAGACACCATGATAACAGCATGGATTCCCAAACAGTAATGGGCTCGTATTGAGATGAAATTAATTTAATTTAAACATGACACCCTGCAGCTCATGACTTGTTCCGAATTCGAGACGGGGTCTCGACACAACTTTTCAGATTATTGATTCCTCATCATCCTATCATATTAGATGATACAAGAGAGACTCTTTTTTTACTGCTGATAGTGTCATACCCCATAACTGTGAATATAATAAAACCGGAATGAAATCCAGGGGATCCTTTTGCATTGATGTAAAACGGTGAAATAAAATCCTCTTGTGAGAGATTTCATACAAACCAACTGAACCTCGACGAAAATGAAAAAACTCAATGTTAAGCTGGGTTTTTAGGAAAACATTGTATTCGGAAAGTAGAGGTAGCTTAGTTTCAACGCAGTGCAGAAACTGCACACTCAATATCTTTTTATGGGATCGATCGGAAAACAATGCATGATAGATAATATTATATTGTTTATGCATGTGTGTTGCAGTAAAGGGATTCTCTCAAACTTCAAGTGAACCAGGTTGGCAAGGTAGATAGATGATCCTTATCTCAACTCTGAGCAAACTCTAAGCTTTAATGTTGAGCATGTACGGTGATGGAGGAAAGGGAGTATTTAATAAAAATTAGCATATTTCCTCCCTCTCTCACCGCTTGTGTCATACCCTCATATACAGGGATACAAGAAGAGATATTCTATTCCCTCTCGTCGACACTTGTTTCTCTGCGGTTTTATTTCACTTTGTGGAGGTGACGCTGGTTTGGAGTAGCTGATATATCTGCGGTGTTTGGCATGTATGCTGGGGTGGTTTTCGTTTTATAAAAAAAACAAGAGGATACACTCTGTGATTATATTTTTGTTGACTGTCGAGGTCGTCACCGTTGCTTTTGTATCATGTAATCATTATGGCATCATCTAGGTTGTTGATGATGATCACTATCTCTACTTTTAATCTAAACAATGGATAATTATTGGCATGCTTTTTTAGACTTGAAAGACTTCTCTCACTGAGGGTGTTTCTATATGCTAATATAACATCCTTATAAAATATCCTTATGTCTGCCATCATTACATTTTTCTGCTACACACCACACCACCACTCATCTAAACACTTGTTTGACTTACGACGAGACAAAAGAGGCGATACGGTGGTAATCCAAAAAATCCCTACACAGCCTCCTCGTTCACGGCTCATTTCCACAGAAATATATATTTATCCCTTATAACATCATAAATGTGCTCAGGAGAGATCTACCATCAGACATTTTTAGTAATAATAATAAGGATAATAGCGAAAATCAAGTAGGTAGGTGGATACGGAGAATATATTTTTTCTTCTTTTTAAAGTGTAATAACTCAAATCTCTTCAACCTCACAACCTCTAAATCCTCAACCCCTCTAGCGTGCCATGAGTCTAGGAGAAAATGAGAAGTGAAGCCATAACCGTAAATCCTATTTCCAATTCAAACCCTGTACAAAAAAAATATTAAATTCTAAATCCCACAAGGAATATTTTTTTATATCCTGCTTAATAATAAGTAATAAGTATGCATAAAAAATCTCCAACTCGATTATGTAAGTGAGCAAACACATCTATCAAATCAAACAACGATTTCACCTCACAAGAAAAAAAGTCTTGTGCTCATCCTGTACACAAGAAATGTATGAGGCTGTTAATAAACAGAAAACTAAATGTTTCTCTCTATCCTCCACCTCAAGTACCATTGAGCATGTTGAAGCTGTATGAGTAAATCAGAAAGGTTGTAAAGCTCCATTTGAAATAATAATAATGACAGGTAATGATATGCAAGGTGCAATCCACGTTGTGTAATATATAATGGACAATGTACCGTGATGCATTTGACAAGTTGGTGTGAGCCAAGTTTATCCTATAGAGAAAGAAAATGTTGAATGTTTAGTCTTGTTCCTTATGTGTTTTCTTGAATGGTTGGTGTGGTGGGGTGCTAAGTAAGCAGTAATAATAATAATGATAATAATCCTCAATTTCATAGAGATATATTCACAAGACACTATAGTCTCATCTCTTGTAGAGCTCATATTTCCTTTGAAAACTTTTTTTTTCATCTTCATGTTCGTGTGCGAGCAATTTGACCATCACTACAACTCCCTTCGATTACATTGCGTGTCAAGATGTGTTCAACCCTCTCACTTAAAAATCCATTCTCTCATCTACAATTTCTAGTAAATGGCTTGAAAAACTCAATTCACTCAATCATTGGGAACATGGAAAACAGAGAGAGAGAGAGAGAGAATTATGAATATTCGTATTCGTGATCGATATGGGTTTTGCATGTATGATGGAATGACCCAAGAAAAATATCCGTTTGATACTTTTCATCTTCTTATTTGCATAATACACTAGAAAGATGTGAATATAATTTTTTTATTCGAAAGATATCCTACTCTTGTAAGGGTATTACAAGGGATGATTTTTTTATCAGGGCAGTGATCATCACATTCTCATCAAAAGGATAGATTTACTTGATGGGGATTACACACGAGTAAGGATAATGACAGTGTGCAGATATAACTCATATCAGAGGGAGATACACAAAAAATTCCTCTATGTAATATCCTCCTTCCTACTTGAAAGAGTGAGCATACAGGGTAATAACTTTATTTATGTTATTGAAGGGTGATTACGCTCAGGAGGAGGAGGATGATGATGCCATTGGAAAGAATGAAGAGGTGAAATGAACCCGAGTGAAGGATCCTGACGACGATATTTTATTTATGTAGGTATTGTTAATGCGCTCAAATATACAGGTAAACTATTAAAACCTAGTGTAGTGGTTGTTGTACTGCAGGACATTACGGCACTGTTATTATTATAAAGATTGAATCTTGAAAAGAGTGTATCATCCGAAAAGAATCTGAGATGTTCACAAGGCAGATAATTTTCTCGAGCTTGTTTGCTCATCGAGAGGAAAAATCCAATCAACTTGTTGCACATCATCCCTTGTGGGCACTTGTGTGAGTGAGTATGAGTCAATAAATACATAAAATGGTGGAGACGACGACGCCAGAGAAAATAATGGAAGCCTGAAGAAACATGCATTTTTTGTATATATATATTCCCTGCTGCTGATCATCTCATTATTACTCTTGGTCATTATCATATCATCATAATAATGATGACACATGAGGTGTACCCAGGGATATATTTTGACTAACCTTTTCCTCCTATGTACAACCAGTTCACTTCATTTGCCCCACTCTGGGATGACAAGTCAAGCAGGATGGGGAACGTTAAAAAGATTTTTTATTGTTATTCTCGCAACTTCAATATATTTTACATTTTGCTCGTTTCATATCAATAATCATAAAAGTGCAAATGTTCGTGTTTGGGTTGCTCTCAGAATGTGTATATGTATATTTTTGTTATCCCGTGGTCATTACCATCCGCTAATGAATGATGATGAATAAATGATGAAAAAAATGGCGCGTTTGGAGCCACACCATATTCAAAATATTAATCCACTCCGAGGCACAACCTGCCATTCACTTATCATTTAAGTGGAGTGAACCAGGTGAAAAAATGTGACAGGGAAGGAACATTTAGAAAAAAAATTAATGCCACAAGGGGATTCTCTCCTGATGATGATGACATGATAAGTTGACTAGAGTGACGACGCCGAAGAATACAATTTTTTTTTCTTCTTAGCTTGAGGATCCCAGCAAAACATCAAAACTCGCCTTTCTTCCCTCCTTTTGTCCCCCATATTGACTTATGACTACTGAGGCTGCTAACTACAATCAGGGATGATGATGAGGAGGATGATGATTACGAAAAAAAATATATATTTGAGCACTGCCAGATTATAACCGGCCTTCAAATGTCAAAATGTGGTAGATATACAGGATGCCATGAGGGCGAGGAGCTTATACATAGCTTATGAACTAACTTTTCGCTCAAAATGTGTCCAGAGGAGATGTAATATTTTAAGGGGGATTATTATCTGCCACTTTGAAACTGATGTGTTTATAAGGTTGAAAAAATTTTCTTTGTAGCTATCCTTGAAGCTTCCCTCCAGATTATGTTCAAAGGGGGTATCATCTCTCTTACTCATTTTTTATGTATAAAAAAATCATCAAAAGAAAAAAAATGTCTAAAAAGAGCCGAAGGAATTAAGAATGATTAAAAACTGGTCTGATGCTTAAGCTTAACCCTCATAAAATCTCATTATCTCTTTTGCCTCATCATTCTCACACAAAAGAAACACTGTGTTTTCTTTAATCCGATGAGAACATAAAAAATGAAAACTCCTTAATCAGCTATTAGAAAACTGCTTAATACGGTTTACGCGACATTTTTTTGTTGTTTACCAAATTTAAAAGATTTTCACGAATGAGGTCAAAGTATGTGAAAAGAATTTTATTAAAAAGATAATCCCAAAATCCAAAGTGACTCAGGAGGAGATTATACTCAAAAGTATGCGTCATATTTGCAACCCCGTCATTCACAATTTACCACCACGATACCTTCATACAAGCCAACTTGTCATTCTGCCACATTCGAAACAAAAGCCGTGAAACATTCTCAAAGTCAATTTTACGCTGCATTCTCCTCACAAAACTACCTTTAATGTCCAGAGGCAAGAAAACAATTTTTTCCTAGTAAAAAACCCTCAGTTCAGTGAAGATACTCATGTTGCACTTTTTTTACAAGCATGTTTAACTCCTCATCCTTGTAATATGTTTGTACACAATGACATTTCGAGATGCGCTCTCTTCCATGATGAGAATGTTATTTGCAGTTTGGATTGCATTCCCAACAAAAACATCATCCTCCCGTCATGATGCTCACCATCTGAAAAAAGTTGTGTATGCAAGGCTTTTACATTATTTGAAGCCATGGGCAAAAAAATGGTTACAATCAGCCAAGTGGAAATTGAGCGGAGTGATAGAAAAGATTCTCCTTGTGAGATGCAAACATATGCCCATTGTCAGAGTTAAAAAAATGCAGGTTTTTTTCTTCTTTCTCTCTCTCTCTCTCATGTGCATTTTATAAGTTGTAATATGTGAATAAGTTTGTGTGTGTTATTGAGAAGGAGAAAAAAAGGGCGAGATAAATCGCTATCTTTTTGACAGGCGCTGATAGAAATGAAATGGAAAATGTTCATCTTGTGACTCACTTCTTTTCCTCGTCACCATTACCGTTGCAGCGTTGTTGACTTATGATGTAATGCATTTTTATCCTCGGGAAAGAGAGAAGAGATTTTTTTCCAAATGTGATTCTATCTCAAAGGGCATACCTCTCTCTCACTCTCTTGCATATTATTATGTTTACTTATTGCTTCTACCATATGGACCTTTTTAGTCCGGTGAGAGATAGAGAGAGAGAGAGAGATGCATAAATAATGTGACCGTGTCCGTGGTTCCCTATTATCACTTGGCATTGCAATATTATATTATGGCCATCTGCTGCTCTTCTCTGCCTGGGTCAAAATCACAGAGAGAAGAATTCTCTACGTCAGCTTCCCTTTCAGGCGATTTTTCTTATTGGAAAAAATCACTGATGAACTTCCCATCATCATTTGTTTAGTAGAAGAAAAATTCGTATTGTGGTGAAGTGTGTAATAGTTCATTTGTTATGTGGACAAATATGGAGAAGATGAAGGAGGGAAAAAATTGAATGGAATGTTTGTGAAATTAATGAGGGTGGAATGAACCAAGAGATGTGATTGTAATTTGAACGGAATGCTGAGAAATGCATGCCGAATTACATGTATGCACTTTTCTTTGCAAATATCACACTTAAAAAAGGCTTCCATAATCTGTTCATGGCAGTAAGATTAGATGAAATGTTTTAATTTTATGAAAACGTTAAAATCATAGGAATACCACCGTAGCGTTAAATTGTACTGTCGAGGAATCGTTATTAAATCCACTTTTTAGACATATGACACAATGAAGGGATCTTGTCACGTCAACATTGTTAGCTAACAAGGGCTCTTCCTTTCATCCCCACTATTTTGAACAGTTTTTTTAACAAGTCACGTCAAGAAGATAATGTTTCTTTATTATAAGTGAATACCCCTCTAGACTGGGATACCGTGGGAAGGAGAAATAAAAATGTAGCAAGGATCATAAAAAAGAAAGCAGTCTTTCATCTCATACTCTTCCTTCTTCACACCTACCTCATTCATGATAGGGGAAGAAGCTCACATTGAAATGATTTTCATGTCTTGTAATTTCATCTGAATCTCCTCTCCATTTTATTATTCTCTCAAAGCAACTCTCTTTCTTCTCCCTGTATATTAGTTATGATATACACAGTTTAAATAAAAAACATATGGATTATTTAGACCACAACCAGACAAAGGCATAAACATATTCTTGCTCATTCGCCAGATGAGAAATGCAAACAGAGAAGCAGAGATTATTATCTCTCCTCTTGAAAACTTATAACAAATGGCATACTGCCACAAGAAGTATCAAACTTAGTTTTTCAAAAGTCACATTCACCTCAGAAGGACAAGAGAGAGAGAGAGAGGATTGAATTGTAAAAATCACAATTCCCATACTTTCCCATCCATCAAAGAGATGAAAAAATGAGTATTATAGTATTATAGGGTGGTGAAAAAAATGCACTTTCATGGCTCGTTGTTTGTCCCGCTAATTATTGCATATCACACCCAAACCCATTCACACTCGGAAAGACAAGAAAAGAAAATGAAAGAGATCATTTTACAAGAATAACACAACCCCGTGTGTTTTTCTAACCTTGTCGAGAAACTTGGCTCGAGACAATGTAATTCACTACTTTTGCCAGTGCTAGCCAGTCAGAGCTAGAACAATCTTTGGATTTTCCCATTCTCTCCATCTCAAAAATTGCAAAGGGGAAAAACACATGTGACGTGAAATTTATAAAAAACCAGAGCAATCTCCAATCTTTCTTTTGAAAAAAGGTCTCTTGTTACTCCTTTCAATCTGAATCTAGTATATTTTCTAATTGCCACGGAGGAGCACACGACAATGATTTTTATTGGATTTCATGGTCATGCCAAATGGTGGTGGCTGTCTGTGCTTTAATATCAACTCTGAAACAAGATGGAATAAAACAAGACAAAAATAAATGCACAATGTTATGCACTTTTCCCTTGACTGAATGACTGACATATTTTCTTATTTCAAGTGGAAAAGTGCATTTTGAACGGGACTCTCGCAAGCAAACAGCCATCCTCTCTCATATTTTTTCTTCTCCCAGCCACCTTTCATGGCGGCGGTGGTGAACGTGAACTTGAAATGTGAGGAAAATCCACATATTCCTCTTTGACAGTCTCCACTCGTTGGTAAGTAGGTTTTCTCATGTAAATAATATGTTTCACTCTGAGAGTTTAAATACGTAACACGGAATCACAAGCACGAACATCTCTCTTGGGATGGGATACCAGACAAGGGAAAAGCTTTGAGCTTTGAAGTTTCTGTGTACTTTTTTCCCGATAAAAATATATGGACATGATGAAAACAAAACGATGTAGAAGAGGATATGATGATGATGGGTAGACACGGATTAGATGTAATTTTTTCTCTACTTCTTTTCTAGGCTTGTTTATAAAGAATGCTTTTAATTCAGTGTTGATCATGCAGCTGAGCGAGCAACAAGCGAGAAATGACTCGCCTTCTGTGTTATTTCTAGAGAGAGATGTGTATATATACATGTGTGTACACATACCGTACCTAAAAGTTTATCTCTTGGTGGTTTTGTCTATCGTAACGTGAACGTAACAAGGGAGAACGTAAACCGTATAGAAATATTTTTTTCAACTTTACTACGACCACGGGGTGATCTCACATTGAAATTATTGGACTCTGCTCAGATCTCATCTGCTAATGGTGGAGTCAAGTGAGTTTTTCTACGGAGTAAAGTTGTCTTTGGTGCATTCACTGGTACAAGTTATGCATACAAGTTGGGCAAGGATTATTACCATTGTTTATCAATATCCCATTGTTTGCAAGGTTGGGAGAGAAGAGTGTGCTGCTCTTTTTTTCTTGTTGATTTTCTTCCAAGACAAATGACAATTCTCAGCTTTTATCTCAATTAGAATGATCCAGTTTTTTTGACAACGGAGACTCGATAAAGAAGCGAGCGATTTAGTGTTGTGGACAATAAAAAAGGAGAAAAGACAAGGATCCCATTTTAACTGACGTATGTAGTCCAGTTGGCAGTTTTTTTGTGTTGATTTGATATAAAAGCTTATCCTTTTCAAAAGCTGCCTGCTTGTCTGGTGAAGGGAACAAAAGAAACCTTTTTTTGTCCGGAAAGAGGACACAGAGAAAAAAAATCAAGGCAATGTGCTAGCTGTCCTGTAACGAGGATTGACAATATTGCCGAGTTGTGGAGTGAAGTGATTTGATGGGACGGTTACTTTGATGACAGTATCGTCATCAGATTCTCTTTTTACGACGGCTATTAAAACTCGGAGTGTTCATTGGATGAGTTAACGAAAAAAGGAGTAATTTTCGGGATGCTACTCACTCAGCTTTTTTCTCTCTCAAGGATGTTTTGGTTGGAGAGGGAAAATGGGGTTGATTTTTAACTATGCACTTTGAATGCTTCCAAGTCTGAGTGTGTAGTTGTGTTTCACGGTGAATCATTTCCGGTGTACTCATCTTTGTATGTGAATGTCAACATTTAAATGTTTCTATTGTGTGGAGCCGTCCTCATTTATATTGTTTTTGTGTATACGTGATCAAACACACGCATGACGCATACATTGTCCCATTCAGAGATAGCTGCCATTACCCAGATGATAATTCACTTTGGTTAACGACAACGTTAAAAAATGACATTTATGAAGGGAAAAGGAAGCTGAGATAAAAAAACAAATTCTTTCACAGAAAAAATATAACTCTTCAGTAACAAAGCAAGTGAAGTTGCCACATGTGTTGACTCTGATGAAGTTGATGATAGTCTTGGATGGGGAGACGAGACCATAAAAAAAGTAAAAGTGGAGAGGAAAAAAAATTGTAGTTTGCTGACAACCCCAGGAAAAGAAACTATGTGACTGGAACAACTTTGTTTATCCCTTGTAATTCCACATGTGTTCCAGGGAGAGAAAAGAATGCGTAGAAAACCATTAAGCCCCTTTTTCCTCTCTGTGAAGGGAGTTTTCCAAAGAAAGAAAGTAATTTAGAAAAGGAAAAAAACTTTTTTTCGTGTTGTTAATATTGATGGCGTTAAGGTTAACCCATTCTCTACGACCACACATCTAGCAAAAAAAAGAAAATTACCCTGAGTAAATAATTGAAACAAACAAAAACAAATCCTAAAGGAAAACGAGTCAATTTCCAGACATTTTTTTTCTTTCGTCTTCCCTTCTTCATGTAGTTTGGTCTAATATCTTTCACAGAAAGGGAGAAGGTTAATCTTTGTAAAAGTGCGTGCCCCACTCTCATAACTTCTTTTTTCCACGCTCGCATATTATTTTGTGCTAACGAGCTACGGGAAAAAAGGCACACGCAACTGTAAAAAAAGATCATTTTTGTGCGAGGGAGTGAAACGTGGACGTGTATGAGTAAGAGCTGTTTATCTGCAGGAAAAGAATAACAAACTTTTTTTCTCAAACTCTCCAGTGGTTATTATCATTAACTCGTTTTCTCGATCAACACTGATTTTTGTCCTCAGAGTCATAACACATTGTGCGAGTTTAACGAGCCCATTTTGTCAAATGCATTTTATTGCGTAACAGCGTTAATCGTTATAGGGAGCAGACTAAATGGACAAAAAAATCTCAATAAATATTTTCCTCTCAGAGTTGTAAAGGAAATAAAGTGACTAAAACATATGATCACATTACTATATATTACTACTCAAAAAAGTGTGCACACATATCTACCTAAACTAGAGTTTGGAGAGAGAAGTGAAATAATAGTAAATTTTCTTCGCACTCTCTCTCTCTTACTCTTATAGTTTGTGTTTTTAATATCCATGTCATTCGCATAAAAGGCGAACCACGAGTTATGTGACAAGTGTGATGTCATTTTATTCATTACTCTTTTTTCCCTTCGTGTATCCTCACTCAGGACAATCACACTATCATTATTATTATTGCTACACTTTTTTTCTGCGTATGTGCCCCATTCATAGGTATATAGAAAAACCTCTGCAAAAATATTCTCAAGGAAAAGGAGAGCGTGTGTGTGGTTGGGAGAACGCGTAATTCTACGTGACACGTGGAAATAATCATCATTCCTTTTTAACCAGGGTGATATCCCCACACGCAGAACAAAAAACAGAACTCTGGTGTATGCGTATCAGAATTAATGACCATTTTGATTCCTTCCCCAGCACCAGCACCCCTATTCAATTGGAGTTTATTAATCAGCCCAAATTTCAATCAAGTCGTTAATTAAGTTCTCTTGGATGAGAACGAGCTAAACTGAGCTGGGCCAAATATTCACTTTTCTTTTTTCTATCTCGTCTATTGTCCCTCTAGCAAGTGTGGGGAAGAGTGTTTGTGTGTATTCAAGTGGATATTATGGTTTTTATGTGACGGTGACTGATTTCACGAGTGTGCAACTCAGAGAAGACTAACAAGTCATCATTTCATATAATTACTTGCATAACGCCACACGCTCTCACGCACAAAAACACAAGAGGGGAGAGAGAAGTCTAGTGGAAAAAAGGGGAAAATATCGGAGATGGGATTATGGAAATTATAAAGATTTTTTTTGTCTGTTAACTGCCTCCACCCGTTAGAAAATTTTCCACCCGGTTTTAATTATCTATAGATGATATTGCTTCTACCCCTTTAGTGGTATAGTGGTAATAATAATGACGACTTTTTGAAAAGGAGGAGTTTTTTGTTCGTGATATAGTTTGTCGTGATTTGCTGTTCACTTCCCAGTCGTGCTTATAAAAAAAGGTTATTCGTCTCATATCTCTTCAAACGATCATATAATTATGACGATGAGTGCTCATGCATTCAAACATTGTAAAAGCTGGGAAGTCATCTACATTTTAAATAACTCATTATCTCATCCATTGCAATTGTGCTATTAATTAAATAATTGTGAGATCATCCGGAGGAGGTATACTGAAAAAAGTGAACAATACATAGATATACCTAGCCCACGAAGGATATATAAAATAATATGGAGCAATTATTATCAAAGTCGGTAGGAAGCTGTGAAGAGCGTCATTATCATCATCGTAAAGCAAACCAGCATCAGAAGTCTCACCACCGGTGTAATCATAATTGGGACGTGAGGATGATGAAAAGACTGATAGAATTGTTTCTGGTGTGTGGTCTTTTCATGTGTTACGCTGTCGCTGAAGCTCCTCCAGTGGGGGGCGACGTGCAGGCTGTGACAACTGAAATTCCAGGTAAAGCTCAACACAATACTTGATCGTCCTCGAAAAAATACATCTTTATGATTTTTCTTGCAGGAAAAAAAATATAAAAATTCTCTCAGTGATACATGATCATATAATGTGTGCATTCATTTTTTTTCGTCATAATGGCTCCTATCTCAGAAATCATGGGGTTTTTGCAAACTCCGCAAAAAGAAAAAGAATGCAAGTGTAGAATGGGATGACGCAATCTTTTTGAACCATAACGAAAATAATGGTAGCTCGTAATGATTATTATGTTGTCTACTTGATGGAGCGAAAAAGCACATTTATTTATTTTTTTCACTTTGCTAGACTGTATGTCGTCGTTTTTATATTATTTTTCTCTCATAATGACACGTACATCTGGGGAGTCTATTAGTGTGTATTTTGAATGGGAAGGATTTTCTCTGATGTACAATCACCCTATGAAAAAGTACATTACTATGTTGTATAAGCACAAGATATGCCATACCACCGAGGATACGATTTTATGTCGGTGGCGATTGAACTGAGGTAAAAAACTACTTGAAGGATTAGAGTAACAAGGACGATAGAAAAAAACAATTTTCAAGTGGAATCATTGTTCATGCTTGTAAATTAAATGGATAATAAGGCGCTACTTGAAAAAAATATTCCATTGTTATTCCCCATTAGCTATGGAGGCTAATATTGCTCCTTGTGTATTGTTGTTATTAGCAGAGATGATGACGGTGGCTGATGGTGGGAAGGGGGGAAATTATAAAAGAAAAAAATAAAGCTGACGTGAGTCAAGTCAAGTAGGTAATAAGTGGAGGGTCTAGGATGTGGAGGGAGCTCTAAAAGTCTGCTTTTCTCTTCTCACAGTTTCTCATCTATTCACCTACTTGGTAGGAAGACGTTACAGAGTTTAGTATGTCGGCGATCTTGCAACACAGATTATTTTTATTGCTTATGAAGGGAAAATATCTCTTTTACAAATTACCTGACACAAGGGAAAGATGGGAGAGGTGATATCGAAGCTGAAATGGATGCTTGTATGGAAACAACAGACTTTTCGTGGAAGCTCACGGTAGCTAAAGTGGGAAGGGTCTATATTGGGATATTTTTGAGACCTTTTTCTCTTTAGTGGAGAATAGTTACCTTGTGTATGAGCATATGATGCTTGGTCAGAGACACAAGGGAAATTTTTATTGGATTAAGGTAGAGCAAGCAGAGAGTGGAAAAGGGTGGCAGGTAAGGTAAGGAGTAAAACAGCAATAGTCATAATGATAATGGGGAGTAGTGGAGGGTAAGAAAATGAAATGGAATGATGATTCGTCTCGTGCATGGTCTTTGGGTTTACTGGGAAAAACATTATTTTCCCTACTGGGAAAATGACATTATGGCTGCAGCTGTGTGTATTTGTGGAGATGTGGATATACGCTGGATTCATTTCGTCCCCATCTTCTTCCCTCCCAGCTCACTCGACTGTGGCATATGGCTCCTTAAAGTCATTTAATGTCGTTGAGTGAATGTCTTGCTCCGCTTGTGTATTTACGTGTGCGGCAGGGAAAATGCTGATGATAGAATTTATATTCGACGGGGGCTTTTGGGAAAATTGGAATGACTTCTTTTGAGCGTGACAGAGAAAGAGAGTCAACTTGAGTTTATTCAAAGATATATAGGATGGAGAAGGTTTCAGGGAAAAACATGTTTTGTATGTGATGGGCCAACAGCTGGGACAAAGACTCTGGCACCTCTGCCGCAGATGGGGCAAGAAAGAGAAGGGCATCAAACAAGAAAGGGCAACCACCCATCTTGGACGAAGTAAACGAACGAGTCTACAAATTTTTTAAATGTCTTTCTTGTAGAAAAAAAATAGAAATTAGAAAAGGACAAAACGTGCCGCCTACACTTGAGGCTTGTTCTACTTGTCGTGGGGATCACGTCGGGAAGCGATGGCTTCATTGTTTTGAGTGGTTGGGATGATTGTTGAATTAATTAAATCAAATTGTTTGGAAAAAATTTAGAGTGGGTGGAGGATATTGTAGATTGGAGTTTAGTAGAAGAGGGATGAACATTTTCAGAAATATGTAGTCAAGTGTTTTTATCCTGTTGGGATCCATGCCCCAATGTCCTCCATGAACTTACAAGTGTTTCCACTTTAGACAAAATGAAAAACTCACATCCTCTCTTTTCATTACGGATTTACAAGTTACTCGGAAAAATCGCAGAGATAGGTACACTTGTCTGGAAAGCATGGACTAGGGAGAGAATATATGTATATTTGCAGTAAAATTGAGTAAAGTGCATTTGCCATTTCAATGTAAAATCTTGATGAGATGATGATGTCGAGTATCAAATGTGTGATTTTAATTAATGTGTCCATGTGCTTGACACTTGTTGACGTGCTACCCGAGGCTGATACTACTCTCATATATCATAAATATCACATCGCATCCACTCTCAGCTGTGTAATGTGAGCAAGTTTTCAAATGCAATTTTTTTATAACAAGTTATTTTTAGTCTACTGCACTCTCCCCACCATTCTCAGAATAGGGCGAGATGCAGTCTTCAAATGAAAAGTCAAGTGGGGACGATATCTTAATTGAAAAGTCAAAATCTCGCTTGGCATCAAGAGCGAGACCTTATCTGGGCTTAATATGCAAATCTCTAATTCCATTCTGTTCTCGTGTACGAACCAACTCAACTGGAAAATGAACAATGGCTGGAGAAATATACAAAAATTATAAATGCAGGAGAGCAACGCAAGAGAGCAAGTGCAATCAATCAAAAAAATAATACTTTGCTCCAGTCACGTCACTCTCAGTGTCACTCACTCCTGAATAATTTTTTCCCATGAAAAATTACATGATATGGAGAGCAAAGCTAAAGTCTCGCAGAGTCAGTAAAAATCCTGGAAACTGTCTCCAAATATGAAAAAGCAAGGCTCCAGCTTCATTTAAGTTTGTCACCATTCGTTCAACTTTGCCAAGTATAAATATCCACACAAGGAGATTAATGGTTGATCGGTCAAGCAAACAATGAGGGATTTAAGCTTCTTGAAAAAAATATACACAATCTATAGCATTACCATTCTCGTCGGTATTATTCAGTTGTCGGCTTGTTTCACATCAACATGTCCGTATCTGAAAAAAAACACCTCTTTATTTGGCTAAGGAATGACTAGGGAATGTTGTAAAAAAGGATTTATTATTTTGAGATTGTGTGTGCTCCAGCATATCATCAGAAAACAGAGGAAAATATCTATTTAGTTGAAATAATACTCTCTCTAATTGAGTCTAACTTTACAATACTACGAGATATTTTCAAAAGAATAAATATTTCCTCTCTCTCCATTCCACACAGTTTTCCCGTCTCTTCAGCTTAAATCACTCTGATAAATGGGGAGACAAAGTCTATGCGTAGTTTACACTCGACAACCGTGCGTGCCTGCGTGTGCCATGCCTTCCAATAAAAAAAATATGGAGGAAAAACGATAACAAAGTTGAAAAGTCAACTTGCACAGAGTCAAGAGTGAGTTACTCAGCAGAGGAGAATTCCTCGGGAAAAAAGTCAACATAGAAAAGCTCAAGCAAACATCCACACTTTGGAAAGAAAATGGCCATTTTCACCTTATCTCTGAAACGCACGAGTAAAAAAGAACACTTGCTTCTTGTGTTGCAAAGTCAAAGTCAAATGGAATCATTTCGTTGGTGTGTTTTCTCACACGGTAATATAATAGGGTTTTTTGCTCTTTTTACTTCTCTCTCTCTCTCTATAAGCCAACATGTATGGGGAACTCAGCATTCTCAGCTTCCTAAAATCTCAAGCTCTTTTTTCATTCCAAGTATAGCACAAGTGTTGTAGACAAGTCAACAATAATGTCTCCTTGAACAAATCGCCTTGAATTTGTGGACATAAGACAAAAGGTGTAAAAAAAACCCTCAACTGTTAGAGTATATTTTAGACATATAAAATAACAAAACTTGGAGCATTCTTGAAACACATTTTACTTCAACAGTGTTTAGTATGGTTACGCTCTATTATACTCTCAATCTTTATTCTCCTTTTGTGAGAAAAAGAGGATTTTTTCCGTTTTTTCCTCTACATCTTAGAATTTATTCCGAATGAAAGAGAATGTTGAGGTCTTCTTTATAAAGAAAAAAGTTGTTTGTGTATTATTGTGTATCCTTGAGAAAAATGGTATAATGCGGAAAAACTCTTTTAACCGGAGAGAAAAAGGGGGAAGCCAGAACTAAAAAAGAAATTGGGATTGAGAGAGAGAGAGAGAAAAAAATATAGAAAATAGGAAAATAGGATGGAGAGTTTGAGGAAAGGATTTTCCTTTGGTGTCCAACTGGGGACAATTTTTTATACTTAGAGATTGTTGACTTTACTCGTGTTTCTCTACATAAGAGAGGGAATGTGGTTGTAGAAGGGAAATAAAAAGGAAAACAGAGCAAGAATAAAGACGTTGTTTTACAAGTGGAATGGATGTTAAAGGTAGAGGAAGAATATATTACACCGCATCATATTTTGCTATTCCACTTGAGTAAACAGAAAGAGGCTATTCATCCATGAAACTTAAATGAAAAGCCTATAGAAATAATAATAATAATAATAATCATGATGATTTTTGAAGCGAAACAAGATTTTTTAAAGAGAGATATACATTCGAATGATGGGATATGAGTATGAGTGTGGCTTAGCAAAGGAGAAAAAATGAGTCTCTTTATGGAAAGCTTTTGGAATGTAGAAAATGGGATGGCTTCTTATGTGCTTAAAATGCACACAGGGAAAAAAGTGCACTTGTTGTAAATAACTAATGTAATGTTTGCTCATGTCCTTTCGCCTTTTCTTTGCTTGATGCAGAGGTTTTTTTAAGGGAATGTATGTATGCTTTTTTTCTTTACTGCTACTTAAGAGGAAGAGGAAGACGTTAGAGTCGTTGTGTAAATTTAAAATGTCACCACCGCAGCTGGAGATTTCTCTCATAAAGGCAATTCTCCATTTGGGCTCTTGTTTCATTCATGGTAATCTCAAAAGAATGAGATGTGCTGTGTGGTTGAGTGTCCTTCGAGTCGAATTGCACTTTTCGTGACAGGGAGGAAAATGTGAAGGGGGGAAAGGGAATAATAGGAGAATGAAATTCAAAAATGTAGACAGTTGAGAATTGCGAATTGTGTTTTTTTTGCAAAACCTGGAGACTACAACCTTTGTTGAAGGATTTTCATGTATTTTTTAGTGAAGGAATTAATTAACATTTTGAACTTAAAATACGACGTACGTAAAATTCAACATACGACATATTTATATGACATTAAAGATATTTATTTAAACTGGCAATCCGGTAATTCCTTTGCATTCGTGGCAGGGGAAACCACGATTATTTTTTCCCCATTGAGCAATTCTAAAAAATCTACTTTGCAGCTCCGCCAGGGAAAAATCTCTCCAGGTCCATTGGTTTTGTCAAATTACATTAGAATGCCAGATTTCTTGGTAAATGCACTCCAAAAAATACTTGTAGGTTTTTATAAACGCTACGCTCAATGTTTAAATGAGCAAATATCAAGGGCATACTTATCTCATAAATATTTTTCGAATGAGCTACCATTTATGTATCTCTAAACAACTTCATGAAAACAACTCCTGCCATTGAATATTTTGAAAACTACTTGACAAAACGTATTGGACATTGAACTTAATTTTCCCTCTTTGCCCTGCAGACTACAGAAAAAAGGAGAAGGTGTAACTCGTTATATACTCATACCTTTTCACATAACCCACCAACGTCGCTGTTTTTTAGTCTATATTACTCTACCAATAAGATTTTATGGATTCTCGTCTTTATACTCACTCAAGTTTGTACCTTTTTTCAGACAAAATTGGCAATTTCTAATGGGAAAACGACACTCGTGCAAAAGTCTAGCATCCTTTGTAGGTTTTAGTACACGAGTGGGTGAAAATATTTGAGAGAGCATGTATGAAACAGAGAGAAAAGAAACGAGACCAAAACGATATTATTTTTTCTCCTTTTCCCAATTGCCTCACTAATGGATACTAATGAGTCTACTTTGGCGATAAAAAAGGGAGCCACTCTTGAAAACTTTAGTGACCATTTTTCCTCCTCCTCCTTAGTTGTCCTTGTAGGATAAAGACATTCCGACACTGGCACGTAGTTCTATATAAACTTCACTCTTCATATCTCTTTTTTTAACTATCCCGTGACAATCCTAAATTACCTTGGTATGCACATTTTTTTATTATACTTCTGGACGAACGAGATATGATTATGCAGGTGAAGAATTATTCTAACAAAAAAAACGACTACGTTGCAATATTCTTGCAAAGTCATTCTCACAAGTTGAAAAGAAGATCAAAGCGAGAGAGATGAAAAAAACACATTTATTTTTCCTTTTCCCTACCTGTTGGCTAGTATTTAGTATACATCACTATGCACATATGTATTCTTAATTGTGATTATTTCTTCCTTGTCAAAAAAGGCAAACTTCTTTTTAATTAGCCTCCCCAAACAAGCACCCAAGTCTTCTACTTTTAAAGATTATTTTTCTCCTCAAAAGGAAAACTCACTTTAATCTATTTTTAATCAACATCTTATCATAATGAGGAATGAGACGCGTTCCCAAAATTAAATGTCACTTTTTTACAATTGTCATTTACTCCTTCCCCAATGCTCATATAAATAAGTCTGAAATAACAATCCCGTCTAGACGTTTCTTCTGTGAATTGCTCTCCTTTCATCCTAATCAGTCAAGTTGGTGGAAGGGAGAAGAGAAGAAGAAAAAAACATTGTATGTTTTTGTAGATCAATCACTTCCCAATAAGAAAACTGAATGAGTTCTATAATAGGCAGTTATACATTTAAGGACAAAGTATATTTATTTGTCTTCCTCTTTTCCTCTCCCAATGTTGACCATAGGTCTTACAACTGTTGAAGAAAACAAGCATCCATTTTAAGTTGGAAAGATGAAAGAGCATGTTTGAGCTCCCTTCAAAGTTGTAATGAGACATACCTCTCACTGTGCGACTCAATCCCACCAACTGATCACTGTCATTCTGCTTCCAAAAAAAGAGAATGTGTGTATGAGAGTCTATCTGTCTTGAATTGTAATGCAAACGCCGATTATAAAGAATCATTTGGAGACTGGGGTTATGGTGGTTGGTTGTTACGCATAATAAAAAATTGAAATGGACATTGGATTGTCAATTGTCAACTGTCATCCGAACAGAGAATGTAATTTTCTTTGGGGTTATTTTTCATTGAGGATTTCGGCTTATTGAATCGAGTCATGTAACGAAAAGCTGTTTAAGCGAGATCCTATAAAACGCGACTGAGAAGGGGATATATAACTTGCTCGTGTGTGTCTGGTCTGACTAAATTCAAATATATATCGTTGTAGGAATAATCCTCACAAAAGATAGAAGAGTACAGTTCACATTCGAATTAATAATGTCCTTTTTTATGTCCATCTCTAATGAAATAAGTTTAATATGGTTGCCTATATATTGCGTGTGTGTCTGCATTTATAATCCTAATACGGTCTCGTTGAAAAATCACCCTTTCCGCTTGGACATTCTTTATGGATGGGATATTGAGTCGAATACACATTTGTAAAAGGGAGGAGGGAGGTGAGAGAGGAATAAATATAAATTTTTGTGTTTGCGCAGAAGATGGTTATTGACTGCGTCTAAACGCTAATTTAATTGACATGTGGTCGTGGTCATTTTGATTATATGAAAATTGATTGCTCATATATATAACCTTCATTTGGCAAGAGAGTGTCGTTCCTCGTAAGATGCGTAACTCCATTAAAGTAGTTTATTTTAAATGTGCATATCTTATGAAGGTGTACTCCCTAAGGGGATTTTTTATAAAGGATATTTCACGATGTAGCCTTATCATCCAATCTTTGTGAACGTATCTGATGAAATGGAAATTGTGGCCAAGGTGAGTGATGGCATGTCTTGAGCTAATTTCTCTTGCCGACACCTTGCCGCCCGAAAAGGAAGCTATACTAAAGTGCGTAGTGTACTTTTTATCCAAGAATTGTGTCTTGTTGATGAAAATCTCACAGTTAGAAAGATTAAGGGAAAGATGATCGCACTCTTTTTTCCTTTGGTGTGGATGATGGGAGTGTTCGTCTCAAGTTAGTCTACCGTGTCGTGCTTTATTAGTGCTCTTCGATGCGAGGAAAAAGGGAAAAAGGTGGAATTAAACAGGAGAGACGGAAGACAAAAAGATGCGTGAGGGAAGACTTGTGAAAGATTTTGAGCATGAGTCCATCGTAAAACATGTTCATAAAATGTTATTGCTTAGGTTTGGACATACTTTTAAAAACAATTATAAAGTTTTTTTTGTATCTTGCCTTAGGGGGTTTCTCTGAGAAGAAAAATGATTTAAATGAAAATGAAAAGCTGTAGGTACATTAAGCTGCTTTAAATATCCGTAAAATAATGCAAGTGTATTTTGTGAATTAGTTTACGATTCCTTTTTTCCATTTTCTACAAATTACTAGATCAAGACTTAAGAAAAGGAAACTAGCAATGGCGTCAAAATAAACAAATTTACTTCGATTTATGCACAGGATTGATTACCACTGCACATTGCAAGTTTACACGACGAGTGATTTCCTTTTGACAGTTTCCGCCTGACTGAAAAAGGAAACAGCACACACATCCTTTTCAAGCCACACCAAAAATGCAGAAAAATGCAACTTACATAAAGGCAACTATATACATATTTATTTTAAAAGTAAAGAGACTACAAACACACATCCCCACCTGCAATACTGCACTATCATCCTCATCCTTTCCTCATCATCTGTTTGGATCTGTGGATGGCTCCACTCATCGTTTACTTTTTAGTTGGTCGATGATGTAAAGTAAATGAAATGCGGTGCCAAGAATGATGAGCATCTGTCCTTCCCAATGGACGTATTCCACATCCCCATTTCCCCTTTTTTGTAACCAATTTGGCATGTGATTTCGCCATTTCATTCCATTTTCACGACTTTCCTATTCACTATACCCTATTCAACCATGGAGCGTCTATTCTCCGGTCACAAAATCGTGTATAAAGTACTATTGATTCATTCATTGAAATCAGATGGCCAACTTCGCACATTTTTATTTTTGGCAAGAGGAACATTTTTTAGCCAGAGACGTAGTTTCATTGTGCATCAACAATTTTGCATTCCTCTTGAGACTTTTTTTGCTCCATTTTCCAACCCACCACACAACATCCTGAGATGAGTTAGTGGCAGAGAAGCTGAGTTATGTAACACTTGATCTGGTTAATTTCTCATGATTATCCAGACCCCCGCTTAACATTTTTGTTCTCGCTTTCTAGTCAAATCCAGAAGTTTCCACTTTTTTTATGCAGGACATCATGTTTACACATGAATCATCGTGAAATCATCTACCACACTTCTTTGTAAAAAAAATTCCTCTGCATTGCGTTGCATCACTCACCATCTCCCCCGTATTTAACAAGGGTTTGATGTTCCTCGAAAAGTTGCATGAATGAAGTATACAGGGGAAAAATGAATGAGAGAATGAATGAAAAAGGAGCGAGAGAGAGGATCACTTGACTTCCTTCCTTTGCTGCCGCCTACGGATGATTATCTCTATTTTTGCTGAATATTCATTACTCATCTGTATCATCTGGTTTGGGTCTGAGAGGAAATTCTGAAAGAGAGAGGAAATGAATGTCAAAACTTTTTCCAATTTTATGGCTAGTCACATATGGGAAATATGCTTGAACAAGGTCAGTTTTCCCTTTGATCTTTGCAAACGACCAGAAATTAGGATTTTTGCTATTTCCAGGAATAACCATATCTTTCCGTTGAGGCGTGCATATTTTTGATCCTAGCTGTGTTTATGTTATTTGCTTTAGACATGAGTTTTTATCTGTTCCAACTTTAATTTCCGAATTCCTTCCATTTCCAAATTAAGCAGAGGAGATTGGAAATCAAGTGGAATTATCCGAGCGGAAAGTGGACCAAACTACTTCTTAGAATTCTCATGGTTTGATTCACATCAACTGATTTCACAAGATCCAAACTATGTTTGCGTTATATAAATCTGGATCAAACTAATCAAAAACCTAGTTATCCCCAATTTTCCTCAATCAGGAAATTGGCAGGGAGAGGAGTGCGCAGTATTTTTTTTGAAATGACTTACAACCTCTCTCTCTCTCCTTGTGCCCCTGCTTTAAGGCAAGTTATGTGATGCATAAAAATATAAAAAATTACATCGAAAACAGCATAAACCTTTTTTCGTTTATCGATAACGAAAACTCGTGACACTTACCCTCCTCTTGCAAACCGGAATTAACACTAGAAGCCATCATAGCTTCAACTAAATTTCCGTTTGAGCTAAAATGTTAGTGATTGCAATTCAGATAAGATCCTCTATACCTCCTTCATCCACATAGTCACGTAGATGAGAAGTACGTTAACATGATGTATATTTTATTCTCAGGTATTTTCCGTCCCGCTTTTCGCTCCACACAATAAAATCCTATTACATTTGAATAGGTATTTACAATTTGTTTTTTCACAGATTGTGTCCAAACGTGGAAGTGTAAAATTCGCAGGTTGCACATCACAAGAGGAATGCCTAACATAGTGAGAAAAAAATCTCTATTTTAGGCAATGGGAATATACATATTTGCTATCTCCACCAACAATGGCGTTATGTGCATAGCGTATAAAATCTGATTTGTTTCCTACAGGGCGTTGCCTCCTCAAATACTTTTATTCCATACCCGTTCCCCATCTCTCCTTTTTTCCCTTCTCACTTCATTACTCACTGATGATCAACATCATCCTTATATCACGATCACCACATATGACGCTGTAAAAAAATCTCCGAGAATGTGGTGGTGGACGATGACGATGTCGTCGTGAATCTTGATTTGTTTCCCCGATACCAAAAAACCTTTTAGTTGGCCAGTGCATCATTTTTGCACCATATCCAAAAAAAACTCTCTCTCTCGCTTTATGTGTATCTATGCACTCTGCACTTTTTCCTCCGCCCATGCAATATCATTAGCAAGTTGTGTGCAAAAAATGTACATTGTGCAGTCTTGAGTAAACAAACACGTAACTTTGAGTAAAGCTTCATTTTGTCTAAATAATGAATCGCGCAGAGGGGCTCTCTCGTCAGCACATTTTAGCCTTCTCTCTTTGGAAGAAAATAAAATGCCGACATTTGGAATGAGATGGATGCAAGCCCACCCAATCGTAACGTGTCAAAGACATTTCTATCCTGTGAAGTTGTTTGTAATATATTTCTTTGTTTTTTTCCTCACTCTCTCTCTCTCTCTCTCTCTCCTTCCTGACTTCTTGTCTTTTTCCATCATTATCATAATAGGTGATCCCATTATCACATGAGAATGTTCTCTGACCTAATGGCATTCTGAGGTTGATGTAATCAACGCATGACATACAATTCATTGAGTCATTTAGCTCACTGTCGATAATCAGAGGAGACGCAAGGAAAAACATGTTGTCTATTCTGATAAAATTCTTGACTCCCTCATCCGTTCTAAATGCTTGTGTCATGTTAACCGTGGAGGGTAACACATTTGTCTTCGTAACTTGTTTTTTTGTGTTCCACCGCATTCACATTTCCTTTCCTATAAAGCCACCAAGCTTCACCCAAAATATATGCTTTCCTTATGTTAAACTCATCTTTGCTGTCATCATCCGCCCTAGAATTGGTGACTTGTGGACTATATTTATTTTTATCAGATTTCCCATTCACTCCTCAAAGGAATAAGAAAAAATAGGGAAATTCTGTTGGAAAAGTAGTTTACGTAGACAACCGGGAATTAGTTGGAGGTGAACGGTTGGCTTCATCCTCTTTCATCCTCAACCAGATATAGTTTGTAATATGCACTTGAGAAGGAAAAAAGGAGATCGATCAAAGATTACCATTCACATTCCACATTTTCCCTCTAGAGGATATTGAAAGGAGAGCAGAGACGAGAAGGAAAGTGGGTAAACGAGAAGTAAATAAATCCTCTAGCTTAATATCCCTTTTTTGCTAATAATATTAATGCCTGCTTGGAATTCCAAATGGGAGAGAAGAGTCAGCAATAAGGTTACACTGGGTAATACACTGGCTCATCATAAATCGTCCCTTTAATCCAACTTTTTTCCTTGAGACTCTCTTTCACAACCATTTTTTCTTCATCATCCAATCATCATGGATATATGGGTTTTTGCTTTGTGTGTATATGTGCTCCAGATAGATTGGGATCTGTAAAGAAGAGGAAAATACGAAAGGGAAAAAATAATCTTGATAAACTCTATCACACTTTCTGTGTGAGCGTTCTCTACTCTTCTGCTTCACTTGGGAATCACTTGAGACAAGAATATGGTCCGGCAGGATGATCAAAATATATCGAGATCACTTCTCCTTGTTAAAGTAAAAGTGAGATTGTTCAAGGCAGAAAAAAATATTGTCAATTGGCTTCTTTTTTACGAATACATATATCCTCTCTTTTTTTCCTTCATCTTCTTTTCACTCGCGAAAAAAAATATCCTTAAGAGAATTTCCCTTAAGTTAGTCCGTCTCTTGATCTAAATTCGTAAAGCTTTTTCTTCTCTAAGGAAGAATTTACGAGGGCTAGATTGTCAACTCATTCATTATTACCCAAGTCATTTGCACTTTTTTTTACCCTGCGAACAATTTTCCTTTCGTTAAGTTGGAAGTAAAAAAAGAAACGAGGTGGAGGAGAACGAGAGGCTATTATGGAGGCAATGCAGCATATCTTTCAATTTGCGTTGTACAGTAGCACCCTTGGTGTTAAAAAAAGTAGAGTGAAGTGAGAAGGAGTTAAAGTTGAATCTCATCAACACGATCGGATCATCAAAACACGACATGCAAATGTATTGAAATATGTAGAGAAAGGGAAAAATGATGATGATTCTCATCACCATCATCATCCCTTCTCCGCTCCGAGAGGTTTGTAATGAAAAGATTGTGAGAGCGTGTGTTTTTTTTCTCGTGGAGAGGATTTGTGAGGATTTTTACGACTTTTGAATTGGCACGCTAAAAGCTCACAGTCAGCTTGTCGGGATTGCACAATATTGCATTGCAACCTAGTGACTTTTTTCCTGAGAAGAGATGTTGCAGTCTTTATTGCTGATTGATGACGTGCAAAGAAAAAATGCATTTTTTCCTTTAAGTGGCCAACAAAAAGGAGAACGAGACAGATCGGAAGCATTGAGGACGAAGGCGACATAAAAATTGTTGGATCAATGCGGATTCATCTGCTGACGGGTAGAAAGAGTGTGTGCTCATGCTCTCTTTTTGAGGATTTTTTTATTATAGCTTTCATTAGCTTCTGCAGAGGGACATGTGTGAAGAGATTAATGGAATTTATGGAGGTTGTGGCCTGGCAAAATTGCAAAAGGATTTTTTTCTTCGATGAAAAATCATCCAGTCCACAAGAGACAGTGTGGTGAAGTGGGTTTGTAAAATGAATAGAGAATCTGTGGTGGTCGCAGAAGGAAAATGGAGATAGGGAAGTCGAAAGTCAAATAAAGGAAAGTTTAACTCAGGCAGATTGAGAATGTGAGGGGTAATTATGGCTGAGATGTTTTGACAAGATGCCTCTTCCTTGTAATCCGTAAAATGAGTGTCATCCTACACTAAAGTTAGAGAATAAAAACATTTTTGCATCGAATCTGAGATTGACTACGGTTCCTCTAGTGAATAAAGCGTAATGTCTCGTTAGTTTATGTGTTACAGGGAAACCACAAACGTCGAAGTAGGAAATGCCACAAAATTTCAGATATCTTGTTCCCTTTTTTTAGTAGGAAATAACTTCCTTTGATGTAGAATTGAATAGAGGACTGATCGCATGGAAAACTGATTCACTTTCAAAGAACATCAAAAGAACTGTGAATATCTTTAAATTAAAGGAAATCTACTCATGCATTCCATCATCGCCAGCCTGTACAATATCAAATTATAATAGTCCCGTCTCCAGTCAAGCATACATTTTCCGGGAAGTGAATTCTTTACATCGAATTCCTCGAAAACAACATCAAAAGGCTTGGCTCTTCATCTTTCTCCATCGTTAATAGTAATTGTATCTCGAGTGTAATAATCGAGAGGAAGATTATTGAATATTTTTCTACGCTCCGTCATCCGTCTTCTCTTTAAGAATATTTTTAAGGATGATTACACATAGTTTTCTAAACTAGTTAACCATAAAGCGAATGAAGATCAGAGGAAATAACAAAAATTCTTTGCATTAAAAAAAGAAGTTATCTTCCTCCTTTTAATAATTTATTCAAATGTTTTGCAAAAACTTCCCATCCAACTTGCTCAAGGACCACCATCAGTTTCTTTTAAAGTCAAAGCAAGGATATTTTTGAAATTTTTCCCCTTTTGATGCATTAGCTTGCTCGAATAGTTTTATGGCAGAAGTCAAAAAATGAATATAGTCGGGGGAAACAGCTACCTGGGCTGATTGCTTGGAGGAATAAGTAAGAAAAAAGCAAACATATCTACGTCACATGTCAAATGTCGAAGACCCCACTGGTAAAAAAAGGCTGTCTAAAGTAATGAATGTTTTTTACCTGCTCACATGATACATTAGCATAGAATTAGCTATATGCTGAAAAAAAAGTTGGACAAGCTTGAAGAGTAATTTTCAATTTTCCTTTTTCCCCTCTCTAATATAACAACAATGGATATTATGTACACTTGTAATATGTATACTTCCACCAGGTCAGAGAACATATATTAGCGTGCCCGGAGGATGATTGATGGTGTTGTCAGGAGGTGGAATCTTGTGCAGCACTTTGCCGTATTTTTGAAAGAGAGAGAGAGAGAGAAAATGCAAAAAAGGTTTTCTTAAAGGAAAAGGCACCTTGGGTTCCTTCGCATGCCGTCTTATGATACGCAAACCACTACAGAAGTGGCAGCTAACCAGTCCAAATCAATCATCCAATGACCAATTGCCATTTTCAAGTGGCATATACTTTTTTATCCAGTCTTTTGTCCGTCGGAGGAGTAAAAAGAGAAAATCCTGGGATCAAAGATATCCCTCCATTTACTCACGTGTGATTGAAAGGTTACCATTATGCTGCAGGTGGCACAATCTACGGTGGTGTAGAGCTTTCTATGAAGCTTTTCAATGTACTCATGGCCATTTGAAGTTATTCCAATATGGAATATTCCTTTTTTTATGGAAAGCTTTACAAAAGCTCTTTTTGTTGATCGGGAGCAGAGATATGCCCACATGTTTTCATTATGTCGTATCGAGTTACTTCTGAATTGAAAGTAAACTTTTCGCATTGGCGAAGACAGGGACAAACAAAAATGAAAGAGAAGAGGACTCGATCATTTTTCATATTTTTTTTCTCTCTCTCTCGCTATCAAAACTTCCACTTCATTATGCAAAAGCAACTTGAATAGGAAAATTTTATATGAATATTCATTACATTGTGGTAGTAATCTGGGCTGAGGAAAAATTGCCACTGAGCCTTTTATCTATTTATTCAAAAATCCCTACAGATGAGTGTAAACAATGGGGGAAGCTAAGTAAAATATACATAACAATAGAGACAACATATAACATCCCTTCTCTGCTACTGGTAGTACTGGACATTGGCCAGGGAGTCTTTGTCTTGTCATATTTGTGCAAGCCAAGTAAAAGAGACAAATGAATCATGAAGTACGTTGTTACGCCTTATGTCACACTCACGTGGACTCACGGTTATGATTGGAAATTTGTGAATATTGGCATACTCAAATAGGTGACGTGGTATATCTACAAAGGGGAGTAATACCAATTCATTATTACGTTTTTGTTTGCTCCCTCTTGCATAACAAGTGTTGTTTTCCTCTCTTGTCAAATAAGTTCTAACCAAATGTTCACAGGGAAATGCCAAAGTGTACACATGCGAGTAGAGAGGAGAGAGAGAGAGAAGGTGGTTGTGGTACATGATGAATATTTATTTAAAATCTTAGCACAAACTCAAATCCATACGACATACATAGACAATATAATTCTCTGTTGAAAATTATTCTTTAGGTACACATTCATTAGCTAGAGAGACCACATTTCGAGGACAAACCTTGTGAACAATATATAAATGAAATAGTATGGGAAGGGTGGTTACAGGTCCAAACTTGAGAGGCTTCAAGGCAGGCTTGACTCTTTGGAAGGAACGCTTCCAATTTTGGAATAGTGTGTGTGTAGTTTTGAGAGACAAAAACTTGGCTAAAGTTTTCCAGCTTAAAATTCACGGTCTTGTTCATCTTCATTATTCATTAATGGTATTACACGGAAGAGAAAAACTGGGAAAAGTGATGTGGTGTAGGGATGTGTGATATATGGAAAATGCGTACAGAAGACAACTGATAATTCTCTAGAAGCTTGGAAATTTTAATGGATGCAGAAACACAGAGTCTCCAGGTCTAGCTTCTGCTCCCAGCTATGGATGATGATGAAGGTGACGGCGAGAGAAAAAAAGACATCCTGGAGGAGAGCGAGTAAAGCTTGCATCAGGATGGTTTTCAACTTTTCCATCCTCCATTTTCCAAAGTCCTCCTGGAGGTGTGAGATGTTTGGTTGTTGGGTAGAGGAAAAACCACGTCGTGTCATAAAAGCTTCCTCCACCTCCACATAGCACTGGAGAAATTTTCTTTTTTCCCCTCTCCATGGAAAACTATAGCATTATAGAAAACTTTATCTGAGGTTTTGCCACCAGCGGTACAACATTCAGAGTGGTAGACGAGATCCAGAAAAGCATTTTTTGTACTGCTGGAAGACAACAGAAAAGAGAAGTTGCGTAGTTGCCTGAGCCTACCCTTCATCTTTGGGAAAAATCATATTCGAGTTCAAACTCAACTTTGCTCCGTTTTGTTTTGTGTTTTTCCTCGCTTTGCTTTGTAATCTGCTCCACTGCTCAAAGGCAGATTCTCCTACAGTTTTTATGGTAAAGATTACGATGGAGTCCTTACAATATTGTACGGAAGGCGACCCTCCTAACTAGCTATAAATGTCGGATGGAATATTTTTTCCAAAAGTTATGTGGTGGTTTGGTTTGGCGTGATTTGCCGATAATTAGGGGCCGTGTGCCAAAAAGATTTATAGGGGAGCAGCCCATCAATTTTAAATCTGATTGCGGTTCCGCTACCAGCAATCCCCCTCCTCTGTGTATATACATGTAGTCATCCTTCCCTTTCACATACTTTTACATTCTTCATGAGTTCCTCCTTTTTCAGGAATAATCCCACGTTCGATTTTTTATAAACTTCCAAGAACTCTTAGGAAAAATACAATTTCATTTCACTGTCACTGACACACTGCCACCAACGCATTTTAGGGATAGCTCGCACCTACCACAAAAAAGTAAAGGTTATGAGTACCTCTTACAAAGGACAAAGCAAACGGATATTTCTTTCTGAGAAATGAGAACAAACGCAGTAGGCTGACTTTGATATCCTAGATAGATTAGGAAAAACGAGAAATTCTATCGGACACTTTTTTTACACAAAAGAAGTCAGTAGGCAGAGAAAAACAAGATGAGATAAAGAGTTAGCTTATTAAAGAGCTTCTCCTTTGGTAAATGTTTCAAGTCCGGCTTCAAATATTACAAGGGAGGGTATCAGCTCCAAGGGAAAAAGTGACAATCATCGTCATATCCTGATTTGATGATTACGCCTGTTCGGGCTTGACCACGCCATACCACAAAGACTGTATTGGTAATGATGCTCGTAGAGATAAAGACCTTGTTTCAACCTTTACACACAAAAAAACTTGCGCTAAACCCCCATTGGAAAAAAACGAGCGGTCAGCAATCGCGGTAATCATCTTGTAAAACTGAAATGTAATGAAGGCTATAGAATATATTTTATCCTCTCAATCTTCATTCTCCAGTCAAGTGGATAATCTCATTTTTTCACTGATTACCTTCTATCTCCCTCCGCCGAAAATAATAATGCTATTATCCCAAATCCAGCTTTTTCCAAAGGAGCGCGAGAAGCTTAAGAAGAAGAAAACTGCCAAAAATGTCAGATTCTTCAACGGCAGAAGGGAGGCAGGTGTGTTTGTTGTTTGAGAAGAAAATCAGATTCCCAACTTTTTTTACCAACATCCATTGACTCTTTGTCTGCTCCTGTGTGAGAGTGTGTGTTTGATAGGATTTTCGGCTCTTCTGGTCAACCTGTCAAATGGGGAGAGAGTTAGTGGTCACGCGAGAAAATATGTGGTTCTCTACGCGAAAAAGGATATTCCTTGTCGACCCAAAACTCCTTGTAATAATAGGCAACAGAGAAAAAAAACACCGATCTTGATGATCATCATGATCATCGTGAGGATGATGATGCAGTAGCAAAAGAAGTTCTTTTTGATATTTTTTGCTGGCAATAATGAAAACGTAAATAGATATATGCACTTTTGCCATTTTTACCTTACACAGCATACGATTATATATTTTTTTGCCAAGAAGAAGAAAAAAATTGCTCGTAGTGATGTCCTCTTTCAGTAATTCCTCTTGCCGGTGCTTCTTTGGTAGTCTATTTTACAATTCATATTTGAAAGTCTACATGACAGATACAATATTTTTTCTCTCTCGGCACAAAAAAAATCCATTTTTACCATGTTCATTTGCCACTTGGCAATTGTCTTTTTCTCGCGGAGCAAAGAAAAGAGTTATGTTTACTCGGTGCGTGCGTGAGTGAGCTCGTAACATGAACACGACATGGAGGTAAAAACCTGGTCATTAAGGATGAAATGTTACATTATTCGGTTCGTCTCTTTCAATGTCGTTCCCTTTTCATGATGAGGAGGATTATGTTGATCAAGATGAAACGAGTTGGGATATTATTCCAATCATGCGAGGCATGTGAGGCAAAAAAAGTGCAAGTGGCAAAAACCTTGTTTTCTCAATTATCCTTTGCCACATTATAAGTGTAATCCTTTCAATCACGATCAATTTCACTTGATTTAATCTATCCCTTATAAAAGCAACAAACCTTGTGATCATCTTTTCAGTTCGATACGCTAATAATTAATCCGTCCAATTTTTATAATAGCATATATGGACTCTGTTAGCTTTAATACAACGTGAGGGATAATATTGGCTTTGAAGTTTTAATATTCTGCATCTCATGAGAATTGTAAACAAAGGTAAAATTGCGGCCAAGAAACAAGTAATAAAAGAAAAGAGAGATGTTATCGGAGTGAAACATAATGATGATCCTTTTTGTGGATTTTCTTTGTTGGGATGTAGTGGGAGCACTAATTCATCACATTGAAAAATGGATAACATGATAAAAATCAATGAAGGGAAGAGTAAACTTTAAATATTTATTTTTATCGAAAGACCTTACCTCAGCGAGGAGAGGAGAACACGCCAAAAAAGCACTTCTTGCGAATTTTGCGTTCTCCCGAGAAGAATCAAAATGACCATGGACTATTGTTAAATCTAAAAGATGTCGTCTTTACATTTGAATATGTATTGCATTATGGTAATTGCAGTTGATGTGCTACGTAGTCTTTGAAAAAATCCTCCTTATGCAAGAGTTGATTGTTAAGTGTAAATAATCCTACGTTTTGTCAATCTCAAGAGGGGACATTGCATGAAAATGTTATTTACCCAAATGGGAAAAACACACAGGGGGAGAGAAAAGGAATAAGTGATATGGTATAAAATCCTTTTTCATTTGTCAGCTCTCTGTCTTCATGTCCATTTTTATTTGTTCTTGTGTCTCTCTCTTGAAAATAAAAATGTCCTCTTAACAAAAAGACATGTCTGTTGAGTCACCAAAGTTGTCTTTGCTCAAGTCGTTAGGGATTCTTATGGTTGTTTCGTTATCACTGTCACATTTGCATGAGGACTCAGCGAAACCAATACAAATTACTTGCCATTTGAGAAGTTAATGAGTGATAAATATTATTGCATGTGATAAAAAATATTATATGCGGTATTTGACCTGTGTGTCCACGACCAATCACCAAAAAAACAATCTTGTTCGGAATGTATCCCTGTGTGTTCATAGAATATTACCCTTTCTTAGGAGCGTGGGTGGGCGGACTCATATTTCTTCTTTTTTTATTGTCAAATAATTCTTTAAGGATGGAGAAAACCAGAAATACTTGGCAATTTACATACAATTACGGGATCACTTCTCTATCTCATCTCCTTTTGCTTATAAATAACATCCGTTTTTCACCCATCCATCTTAAGAGCCAAGTCCAGTTTTCTTCTTTAAGGCCTACGCAAAAACTTCTATTTAAAAAAAAGCAACGGACGTTTTTTTATTAATGTAATTGCTCATAAAACAGAAAGAGTTGAAAAGAAAAAAGACGCCAGGATATGGGGACTGATGCGAACAAGATGAAACTAACGGGGTTAATTGTCTGGCGTCATAGTAAGCATACACACATACCCTCGTCAAGTTTAGGTGACATGACCGACCTCAAAAAACAATTGTCTTTCTACCGTAAAAAGAAAAATGAGTTTTTTTCTTACAAGACGCCGGCTGCAGTGCGTCTCTCTCACTTTTTGACTCTGAGTGATTATCTTTCCCATGAAAATGAAAAGTAGGCAATAAGACAATCTCCAATGATGAGATTACTGTCAGTCACTGTGTCTCTCAGAATGAGAGAAAAAAAAATGAATGAGATCTACTGCTGTGTGTGATGGCGCAACAAGCTTTTAACTTTTAGGTAACTTTTCAAACCACCTTCCAAAAATACCAAACCATGTATCAAAACCCATCCATCACCATCTCTTCTTATTTTATCAGAGATATATGAAAAGTGTAAAGAAGACGGAATAGTTGATGGGATACAGTCAACACTTCTTTTTCTTCTGTTACATCCATCTGCCTTGGTTGACATAAAAGGGCGTGAAAACACTCATCATTTCACAAAGCCCCGAAAGCATCATCATCGTCATCGCATTGTCTTTTTTGACTTTTATAAGTGAATTTTCCGAGGAAGACGAAAGAAAAAAATGAAAAGGAAAGAAAACCTCACTCCACTACTTTTTCCCACAGTCGACAGAGAGAGAGAGAGACGAGTTGGATTTGAATATGGAATAAAAGAAGGGAAAATAATGTTATGCAAAATACCCCCTTTATTTCTATTAGCAAGTCTTCCACCGTCTTTACTTCACGCAAACAAAATGACAGCTTCCCACATGAACGTTTTTCTTATAAAGTCCGTGTCAAATCGGCCAATACGAGGAAGAAGTCTTTCTGCAATGATCTCTTGTGACAGCACTTGTCTACCCTGATTCTCACTTGAATTGTTGGAGTAAAAATGCGCTTTATTCTGAGGTTTAAAGAAGAAATTGCATTTGGAGGAGAGATCCTCTTGTAATTGAATACGAAGCAAGTAATATGGAACCTTGTTTGGTATGAAGAGAGACTGAAGAAGAGGTAGGCTATAACAACTTGTTCATTGTTGTTGATCGAAGTTTTTGAGCATCCTGTTTTTTGCTTGTCATGCCATAATGTGGTGCAAATTAGGAAAAGAGTTATTAAACAGGTAGGGTTAGTGGAGTTCGGCACTAGTGGATATGGAATGGATACTTGTATCAAGAGGGTGGGGCGAGGTTAAGTAATACAAACTATGGGGGTTTAGCTTATCTTGAGAATTTATACATTAGCATGTTTACTAACAGAGACTGGCTTTTTTGCATACGTATATTCACATATTTGCGAATATATTTACTTTAAAATTTGACTTCTTCTACAACGAGCAAAGCTAGGTATCTCTTATCACTGACAATGAGTTCGTGCAAATTATTCATACTACTGCCAAAACTTTGCGTTTCCTCATTTAAAAACTTTGCATGCATGAATTCAATAATCATCGGAGAGTCGTGAAAAGGACAAGTCCAAATTGAATGGAAGGCAGGTGACAACTGCTTGGAGAGGAGAAACAAGAAAATTGGATACGGAAGTTGGACTAGAGGATGAATAAACCGAGTAAAAAGTAAAATGTAGGCACGAACGTTTTTATTGGTCCTTGGAGAAAACAGACAGATAATAGGGACTTTTTTTACACGTGCAGACATCCTATTTGAAAAACTTTTCTTTTACAGGGTTATACCTTCCTAAAACAATGTTCACTTTTATTGTATATAATTATATGAATTCTCCATAGATTTGTATTGGTAGCATATGGAAACTGTCTGATAGATTTGCTTCCTCTTCCCTTCCAGAGAAGATGATCTTTTCTGGAGAAAAAGGGAAATGCGTATTTTCTCTCTCTCTCGTAGCTTGTGCTACAGTTGGTCATGTAGATATAATCTCATGAGGGAAACGGAAGTATGCGTGATGTATTTATCTCCTTTTTTCTGGAGAAAAAAAGTTTCCACTTTGTACACTTTTTTCAGTTCATCTACTCCCTTTGGTTATTATTGTGTGGGAAAAGACAGATATACAGAAGATAAGGGAGAAGACGAACTTTGTATTTCTCTACGGATAAAGGGAAAAGAAAATAAAGGTATTTTTTATGCCCGGAATCCTTAACTAAGTTGAAGTTTCTCTCAAGTTGGAGGAGGAGTGGGCAAGTATTTTTCTTATTTTTCCAGAGAATATAAACTACACAGCAAGTGTGAAGTGATACATGAATCCTTCACAGAGTATCACACTTCACGTCAAGGTGAAATACCGTTGGCGATGAATCAACTTCACAAAAGTATAAAAAAGCCTGGAAGAAGCCAACAGGAATACTTTTTTTTATTATATCATCTTCATTCTTGTCTCGTCTCTGGGGATATGATATCAAAATGATCCTGTGTAAAATATATTGCTCATTTTTATCCTTTCATTCTCCCTTTGCCCTTTATCCAAAAAAAGGACATCCTTCCTTATGAAGTTGGATATCCTGTCGGTGACTTTTGAGACTTGGCATGAAATTTATTTTAACAATTAATTTCTTTTTGTTTTCACAGGGAACTGTAGCCAGGTGAAATGTCCTCCAATTGAAAATTGTCCAGAGGATAGCTACCGACATCCATCTTTGGTTGAACCAACAAGGCAAGGAGGACCTCAGAGCGGATGTTGTCCGTCGTCAGCTGCAACTTCTCAGAAATGTCAGTGCATACCGGATTTACTTTGTGCACAAAAGGAATGTCCACAAGGGTTGAAGGCTCATGTTTCCAAAAATGCTACAGGAACACCTGGAGGATGTTGTCCGAAGTTTGAGTGTCTGCCAGGTACGTAAATAATGAAGAAGTTTTATCAGTTTTTAAAAAATATTTTTATATATCTGAGAGAAAACTTGTATTTTGCGACTGAAAGTTTTCATTATTCAACCATTTCAACTTGTCTTGAAGTTGACAGTTGATTTTTTTCTCGTTTTCTTGTTCGTGTGGAACATTTGTTTGTGGTCAAGTCAAATCGTAGATGGTTGATGGTGTGGAGAAGAGTAGTCAAATGAAAATTGACAGATTTTTACAATTCGATTACTTTCGTAAATAAACGAGACTCGACGGGGATTTATAGTTAGTGATAAGCAACTGGTTTAATTTAGTATTCAAGTAGTGGTACGCTAATAATTTTGTGTATCATGCATCACGTGGGTGTGTCAATAAACTCCACAGGGGAGACGAAAGCCAATCATCATCACTATCATCATCAACCGCAGAAACTTCACGGAGCTTCGTCACCAGGTATCAACATTGACAGCAGTAGTTACAATCTTGGTAGCAGTAGTATTGAAGATGACGATGAGGATTTGGATGAGGATTCGATTGAAGACTTGGAAGGTAGCAACAACGACGGAGCCTCACTTGCTGAAGATGATGATGGACACTGTTATCATGAAGGGAAGAGTTACAAGTCAGGTGGAAGCTGGACAGTGAAGTCAGATTGTAGCCAGTGTTTTTGTGAGAGAGGACTCGTCTCCTGCAAACCTGTCATTTGTGACGTGCCTGCAGAGTGCCGACTGGCGAGAGCGCAACCACTCTCATGTTGTCCGGTTTGTGACGGTATGTGAATATGTAATACCATACCACACTTTTTTATATATTAGCAAACAGTCAACAAATAATTACCAGTGCATAAATGATGATGATACAAAATGATAAGAGACACTGTCAAGTTTTTTTAAACGTTTCGTTCCCTTCTCTTATCAACCAACTAGTCTCAAGTCTGACAAAAGCTATTAGCAATCGTGTCAACTGTTTCGTTCCCTGTCATAAATCATGAAAGCAAGCTTGGTCAGATGAACCATCATAATAATGTGTACACAAGACAAAAACACAATGATGAAGATTAGATTATGACCGAGAACATAGTAATATTGATTATTCCACCACCGGTGCTTAATATTATGTACCTAAGCTAAGCTAGCTAAGGCTGCTCGCAGAATCATAAATTTCGAAACAAGTGTTCTAAGGAGGATGAGATTGTGTGGATGATGGCGTGTTATGAAATGGAAATTAGTATTTTTCTTAGCAATTTGCATGTTGAATACAAGATGAGGAATTTATGTGTGTGGTTGGTTGGTTATTAGTTAGAGGTTATTATTATGCATAAGCTAATGTGATTAAAAGATTAGCAACAGTTTTTTTGTTTCGCCTTCTCTTTTGTTTGGCTTGATGACTATGAGGCGAAAACTTGAGTTGAGGACCAAACCAATACGGCCTAAAAAGAGCGTATTCAATTTTTCTGTGTTTTTTAACGTAGGTTGCGTCTCGAGTAGTGGGAAGGTGTACAACATGAGCGAAGTGTGGCAAGAGGATCCTTGTACAAATTGTACTTGTCAAGGAGGACGGATTCAGTGTCATGTTTCAATGTGTAAACATCAACATTCTTGCGAAAATCCGAAACACTATCCGGGAGAATGTTGTCCTCGGTGTGAAAGTAAGTGTTTTACTTCTGTTTATGACATGGATATGAGTAGTTGCGTCGTAACATGCGAGGTGGGAGGTGAATGTGCTTGTCCAGATGATAGTGTATGTAAGCATACTATATTTGAATATTTTAGATGACCCACCTGACTCAGGTCACTTGCACCCTCATGATAAAGACAGCTGCCCATTTCGAGACTGCCACAGGGATATTAGCTGCCCTAACGGTTTTCGCCTAGACTCGTCTGGCTGTCCAACCTGCGAATGTCAGAAGTGTCAAAGTTTGTTAGGCTGTAAACTGTCTTGTACACACGGATTCAAGGTTGATGCTTTCGGGTGTACAGTTTGCGACTGTAGAGGAGAGCTAGATCAGCCTAATAATCTTCTCCTTTTCTCCTCATCTTCCCGGTCACGTAATGGGAACAATGGAGCAAACCAACAAGAGATCTCTTTACCGCCATCATCATCATCCGGTTCTTCTTCTTCATCTCAAGAAGACAAGTCAGATCTCTCAGCATCCTCTTCTCCATCAATGAAACTGGATGAACGGAATCTCTTGGGAAATCCAGGTAATAATAACCATCTCATCGGGCGTGATGGTCACCAATACCAGTACCACGACGGAAACCGCTACAAAAACCACCATGAACGATACGAAGACGATGATCATGATGATGAGGAACACGACTTGTATGGCTATGGATATGGGTCAAATGATGCAAGATCATCTTCTGGTCGTGTTAAAAGTGGCCCACCAGCTTCTGTACTTGTCGTCTTTTGTGCAGTGGATTCAGATGGTGTAAGACGAATGGAAGGAGAGGAATGGTCAGATCATTGTCGACGTTGCGTGTGTCGGAATGGGAAAGAAATGTGTTCTCTGATCACATGCCAAGCTCCAAATTGTGAGCATCCCATTTTCTATCCAGGAGACTGCTGTCCTCGATGTCCAGGTCCGTATCTATCTATACCCCAGTATCATTTTACTTTCATGTCATTCTGCATTCTGCCAACGTCTTAAAATTCCCCAGTTACCAATAATAATGCATTACACTCTTTTTACTCGTCTTTCCACGATACGATACCACCACCACAGTTTCAGTCACACAACCACTCCTTTTCCCTTCCTGTGTCCCGATAAGTTCTGGATTGTAGCGGTCACGTAGCTCCATTTTGATCGGCTTATTGAACGCAGATAATGGGAGGGAAAAGGAAAAGCAGGAGAAAAAATGCTGGAGGAGCAGAGCTCATATATATCTTTCAATTTCTTGCATTCTAATCCCTCAACTATTCCACGCATGTACAACTATGTACACATATGGTACATATACTGCGGCACTTGTAAGTTGCCTTTTCAATACCCTTTTCATCTGAATCCTCCAGCTAACCCTATTTTTTCGGTTGAAGTTGCTTGTCTCGTCGGGAAAAGGAGATTTTAGAATTTAATGAAAATAGTTTTTCAACAGTGGAATACCATTCCAAGTGGGTGGGTATGACGCTGTGGTGGTATTTTTCTCTTCATGTGGTGGAAAATGGAATGCCACTTGATAATAGATGTACACGTTGTTCTCTTCTTTTTTTTCTTTTCACGTGGAGCAGTGGAAGAAACGTCGACTTCCTTTAGTCACGTCAACGTTTCCGTTTGCCTCTCGTCGGATGGGACTGAACGAATCGAAGGGGAAATTTGGACGCTGAGCTCATGCCTGACCTGTACATGTCACTCAGGACTTGTTTTGTGTGCAGCGCCGGATTGTCCTCCTACGCCCTGTAACAATCCTAAGCTGATCGACTGCTGTCTTCAATGTCCAAAAGTTTCTAAAGAGAAAGGCAATAAAGATGGGGACCATTCCATCACAAGTCTTGAGACATCTTCATCGCCAACATCCAATAAAAATTGTCTTTCAGATGATTCAATCAAGACTTATTTGGATGGGGAGACGTGGAAGGTGAGAGATGGACATGAAAAAGAAAGCAATTTTCCAATTTGTGCCAAAAATGAAGACGAAAAAAGATTTACAGGAAGAAATTTTTGATTTACTCAATCCATTTATTTTTTCTTGTTACCTGTCATTTGCAGGTGGGAGCTTGTCAAAGTTGTCAATGTGAAGATGGACAAATCCAGTGTTTCTCAGCAGGGAAATGTCCCTCTTTGGAGTGTGCTCGCCCAGTCTTGGCTAAAAATCAATGCTGTCCCATTTGTCTTGGTAAGCAGTTATAGTTTTTTGCTTCGCTACTCTGAGCTGCTACTTTGTCTTTTGCGGTACATTTTTTCTCCTTTTTCGATTCAACTCGACTGGCGTCTGGTGCGCTTTGATTTTCGGAAAATTTCTCCCGGTCGATTTATTTCCTTTTTGCAAAAACAGCAACACTAACACATCTTGAAAGAAATCAAGCGTGAGAAGATAAAAGAAAAATGGTGCAATCGATACATTATATGCACAAACACAGGAAATAAATAGATGGGAAACTCGAATTTTCAATTTTTCTTTCATGTTTCCCTTTTGTTTTCTTCTTTATAAACACAATATTGTGAAGTGTAGCTGAGCATGAAATTCTATTAAAAATCGCTGAACCAACAAGGAAACCAATTTCAAGGCTATCGCCCAAAAATCACGAGCACACTTTCTCTTATTTCGAGTCTCAGAAACAAAAAAAACATACAAAAAACTGCGGAAATATTTTTTTGCTCAGAGAAAGAAACAAGAAAATAAAAACATCTTAAAAAGGGCTCAATGAAGTTACTCAGTTAGTGAGGCAAAACCAGGAGAGGAGAACAAGGAACAAAAAACGCTACGGTTGGATTTTTTTACATGAAAGCACAAATCATGTCACATAAAAAATATGTACGTATAGAAAAAGATGAAGAGAAAATTGGAGAAAACTGGAATAGAGCTCCAAGGTGGTACGTAGTTTTTTCCCCTCAAGTACATATATTATTTCACTTTCACTCTCCACCCAGCACAACAAACTATGCGTATTAGAAAGGAAAGAAACGTCTGGAACAAAAAAAATAAGTTTTTTATTAACTCAAAACATCCGTGCATCATTTTTTACTTGTGAAATAAAATGTTTTTGTCCACTTGAAGAATCCTACTACTATTTTTTTTTAGTTTGGACGATAGAGAAAAACCCATAGTTCATGCTTCATGAGAACACAATACATTTTTTGTTTCTCATGCCATTTCCATTCAGTGCCTTTGCTCACACGTGGTCATATTTCTATTTGATTTACGTACGATTCAGAACCACTCATCATATTTTCTCTTTCCTTTACAACTACTACCAGGGAGGGGAGGAAAGCATAAATATGGAACATTTCGTGCATGAGATATGTCCTTCTGCTCTCCCCTCAACTCTAGGTTTTTTTTCGAACTTACAGTGAAAAATGTGATAGGGAGAATGGACTCGTATTTATTAAATGTATCCGTCACTACCATCATCATCAATAGGAAACCACGGTGGGCGAGAGTGAGAAGAGACAGCACAATGCAAAGAGGAATTGATGCAATGGCCTGCTCTCCACCAGTTTCCATATCGCTTTTCGAAAAGCTGCTTCCATATCCTTTCATTCGAAAGAGCTTAGCCTATTAATGCAAAGCAAGGGCTACTATCACCATCCGCTTTTCTCCTCCAGTGCCGCGATGCCTTTATGTGTTTTCTTTGTAACGGCTTATACCTTTCTCCAGCTTAACCTATCACTAGGCTGGTCAACAAACGATGTATAAAAAAGAAAGAGAGAAAGCCTAGAGTGAACGTAGAAAGTTCAGCTTTTCCCAAGAATGGAAAAGGTTAGTTTTCCTTCCTCTGGAATACCAAATGGGGGTAGAGTGAAAGCATACATTTTTTTTCTTTTTGTGAGAATCCTGCAACATCTGTAGCTTTTCAGCATCAGCTTGCTTATTTTCCTCTTGAGTGAAAGCAATGCAATAAATGGATAGAGAGAGATGGTGAACGAGCCAGTGGTTATTATGAATATTGTTATTATTTGTGCCTCCGTTTGAGTGAAAACTGCTCCTCACTTGAATTTAACATTGTGCAAAAAAACCTTAATAATTTTTTGTGAGAAAAGGGGAAATACTTTTTTCTTCACTTTCTTGCATTCTAATATAAAATGGCTTGTAATATTACACAACTTTTTTTCTGTTTTTTTTCTCATCCTTTTTTCTCATCTCATCTTGCTTCCTCGTGTCATACAACCATTGCATATCTCAGACAACGGGTCAAACCGGGCTGGAGATAGAGGATTCTCTGGAGACTATGAACACCAGTCGGCTACACTGGACGGGTATAATTTGGTGAAAGGACTGAAGGAACAGTACAGCGAGGGTGGAACACAGAAGAGGAAAGGTCCATTGGACCAGAAGTCATTTGATAATGACGACGACAAGGGAAAGGACCAACAGCCACATGATCCTGGTATGTGTTTTGAGTAGTCAGCTTGGTTGAAGGAGGCGGTCATGCCTAGCTAATGCTCCCTTGTTGTCCTGCATTTAAATGAATTGCCTTTTTTGTCTTCCGGAAAGGACCTCTCTCTCTCTCTGCTTTTTGCTGTGTAGTTTGCTAGAGAAGGCGGGAAGCTTATATGGGGAAATATAACCGGGAGTAGTTTACTTTTAGTAGGGTTATTATTACAACTTGAGTGAAAGGGAGATTTCCCTTTTCCATGAATATATGAAGGCGCATGCATGAGTGGAGCTGATGACACGACGAGCTGAAAATGTTCTTTTCTTTGATTTGATGAATACTTCGAGAGAGAGAGGAATGAGAGGATGAGAAAACCGTGCAAACGTACACAGTTGAGTGAGCTAACGAAAGGGAGAGTGTTTGCTTCTTTAAGATTAGAAAACGGGAGTGGAATCCCAATAATGTGAAATCATTCAGCCATAGGAATAAATTGGGAAAAAGTGATGGAAGCAAAAAGAAATATGTTAGCAACGTAACAACGACATTTCTTTTCTTTGATATTTATCTTTCTTTTGCGTGTAGGAGCAATGATTCACAAGAATACTATACAGCATCACGGAGTTGAGGGTAATTTTGAGCTGCACCACCTTCATGGCGTTGGTCATCATGAACATAGGGACGCATCTTCTTCAGTACACACAACAACAACCAGTCGAGGACCGGGAGGAGGTCTGGAGCCACATTGTGCGGTGTTGATAGCGTGTCTTCTGGTGGTGACAATTCTTCTCTCGTTGTACATCGTGAGACAAGTTTGTTTCCATCGGAGAGTGTCACGTCGGCTTATCAAGAAAGTACCAGTTGGCTTTCATTCCTCGTCATCATCCCACTCCCCGTCTGTGACACCAGATTGCTGCTACAAGTGTGATTACTCCAAGTATTGTGACAGTGGGGGGTGTGTAATTGTTGGAGGGGGAGGTTGTTCCGGTGGAAGCAGTGCCAATGGACACTTATCTTCAGAGCAGAAGCCCCTCTTTCAAAACTCTGGTCATCATGATGACCACCACAGTGTGAGCAGTAGTGTAATCCCAAATACTCCTACCCCACCACCACCTGTACTTACGCAAAGCTTGTTGAGAGACAGTGACAAAGTTTAAGCAGGATAAGGTATATCAAAAAGCTAATAAAAATGTCACCAAGTAGAGAGACAGAAAAAAAATGTTTGTACAGGTATAAGAATATAATATATATTCCTTTTTTTCTCGAATCCGCTGACCTTACTCATTGGCTAACCAGAAAAAAGCCTTGTTCCGTTTTTATCTCCTGTAACCATTTTTATATATACGCGTCTTAACGTCGAAAAAAAATCTCTTTTTTTTGAAGGAGATGCGCTAAGGTGAGGAATGTGGGGAATATCCTACGTATTATTTTTAGTCGAATTTTTATCCCCCCGAGAAAAATATAAATGTGATCTTTTAAATCATCATCATTATATGAAAATCGAAAAGTTAATGTAATGTTTTTGTGTTCGTATTATTTTTATATGCTGGAACAAACTGTCGATGAATGTGTGTCGTATCGTATGCGTAACGTAACGTGCCATTTCGTTCTCTCTCTTTGGCTGAACTGAAAAATGAATGAATGGTAATTTAATCAGTGTGCTATTAATTAATCGTTACTAATTTAATTAATTACGGACGTATCCTGTATGATAGATTTAGATGTATAAGCGATTGTTTAAAAATAGCTGTAGTAGTATAAAGGTATATACTTTTGATTATAATGGAAAAAGTGTTGGAAATCTGTTTTCTACACTTGTTCTTCTGCTACCTGCAAAATATGTGTGTTCGCCTTTGCCGATCACTTCGTGTAATGTGATCACGTCAGAAAATTGTCGCATCTGGAATCAACGATAGATATCTGATGCTGTACGCTCAAGACTTGGGATGTTTGTGACACGCCTTGTCTTGCAAATCTCTGCATGGATGCGATCGTAAACAGAAATAAATAAATCGAAAATAAAAGGTAAGCTTTTACATTTGTGCCTTCGTATATGGTACCTTATTTTGGAGGAGAAATATTTTAACGTCTGTTTGGTTTGCTTTTACAGGATTCGCGAGCAAGCGGATTGGAAGGACCACATTAAAAGTTTTTTGCGCCCTTCAAAACAAGTCATTGAGGGTGAGGTATTTATTTTTTTATGTTTTTCATTAAAATCCTTATTGCCATTAGCGAAAGAGCAAGAACCTATGTTTGAACTAATAATACCTTGAATTTCACCAGAACCCCGACAAGTCTCTTACGAGAAGATCTCTCTGGGGCAATGGAATACTTGAATAAACAACTATACACTGTGCAACATTGTGTAGAGCATGGACTACTACTTTGAATTTGAAAACTGCATTTTTATAACTGATCTCTAAAAACCATGAGATTGAAGAAGGAAGAAAAGAAAAGGACTAACTGAAAACAAACCTATCTTATTTTCTGGACCAGTCATATCTACCTTTGTAATGATAAATAAACAAAAACTGTCGTGCTGTCTGTTTTTCCAAGCTTATGTAAATCTAACATAATATATGTCTTCGTAACATAGATAATGTGCAACATCGTATAATTATACATGTAAATTGCTATTAGGTATATTGATACAACATAATGAATGATACGCCGACGACCTTGAATCTAGCTTAGAAGAAAATGATTAAGGATTTCCCTACATATCGTGTGTTGCTCGTCTCTATATATCTCTGTGTGTACCGAGTTAATTGATTAAAAAAACTTTTTTCCTGTATACTATAAACTCACTCCTTTCACTCCTTTGTGTAAGCATCACATATGAAATCTAACGTTGTATATGTGTTTGATATATAAAAAAAATGTTGCAGTATTTAGAACTTGCATCTGTGTAGTGTAAGGTATTATACGAGAATGTAAACCCATGTATTGTGAAGTCATTAAGGAAAGAAGTATATGTACGTCAAAGAAGAAAAAAGTTTTTATTTAAATTACCTCCACTAAAACATAAAAAACCTCTAGGGGTAAGTTATAAATGTTTTTTTTAAATAAAGAGCAAAAAAAACTTTTAATGAACAATGAAAAATCGGCGGGGGAAACAATAAAAAATTCTTTTGGGAGATGAGAGACCCTGTTGGGAGTCACTTTGCTGAGAGAGCTGATTAGTTGCATTCTTTCATGCAGAAAGTAACCGTGGACAACTTTGTTTTCATAAAAGTTCATTTTCTTCCCTCTCAACGTCTCAACTCACATGAGTACTTTTTAATAAAAAAATCTGTCTGGTTCACCTTTCATTTTTCGCGTGAGAGTCGTGATGATCTAAAAAAGTCATTTTAAAAAAATGGATGCCAACAACCCATACGACATACTTTCCCAATATTTACTGTCTTCAACGAAAGGCGCCTCCAATCCCGACCCTGTGGACCTTTTCCCATTCGAGAGGAGCATCCTAGAGTCGTGTCAACATCCAGTTCTTATCGATCCCACTGACAGACCATGCAGCAACTTTTTTCAACAACGAGGTGCAATTGATTTCAAGAGCTATTTGCGGCTCAAGTAAGTACAGACTAGAGAAAATATCCCTCCTCATTGTCAATTAATTCTTCACGCACATTTAATCAACAACCAAGCTTGTATCCAATCCACCGCACAAATTATTCAATACACATGTCCCACCAGGTTTATATAAAATCATGCTAAAGGGCATCAATATATCTATCTATAAAAATATATGTATTCCGATGGCGTCGTCGCGATCATGAAAGAAAAAAATTAGGATAACAGCTCAAGCAACAACTTGTTATTTCATCCTAGTCTCCCCGATCATCCTCTCCCGATCACAATATTTTTTTCCCTCGACCTGTCATATCATAGCTGGCAGCTTTGAAGCCAGGCAAGACTCATAGCTTAAGCTTGAGCAGCAAGGAAACAAGTCTTTTCTATTGGCGTCGTCGTCATCATCATCTGTTATTCCACATGTTACTACATTACGTAACAACACAAGCACGCCTCAAGCTCACAGTAGATTTTTTTTCACTGTCAAAAATATATTCATATAAACATTCGCCGAGGAGAGGATCCGCATGAATTTTCATATGCATGCTAACCACGTCTCGAGCTTTTTTTCCTACCGGCTGCTTTACTTGCTGCTGCTATCCTGTCACATCAAAAACTCATTAATAATCTGGTCCTAGGGAAAAATATATATAGGAGAGGAAGATTCTGCAGAAGTTATCATTTCTTAGACACTTTCCAACTATAACGTTGTTTATGACTAGTTTGAGGAGAAATAGTAATTATTGCGGAAAGACTAGTAATTATTATGGGCGGAATGGTAATTATTGTGGATCAAAAAGACATTATTGTAAAATAGTGCGTAGTCCTGCCTCCAGTGTCATCTTGCCTTTCACCATCCATCCCCCATGATAATATAGACTACTGCAATGCAACAGTGGCTGGAAGATATGTAGGAAAAAAGCCCAGTTTTTCTGTCTCCTTCATCTTGTTTTCTGGTAAATTGTAGGAAAATAAATTTATGTCGAGAGACTCACAACGTCACAACCCCAAATAATGAAACTGGTTACTACTGGCTGGCATGGCATACGGTCCCGGATGGGTTTGACAAGTAACATATGTAGCACGCATATATAGAAAGCTTCACACAAGCATATATTTCATTCATGAGGAAATTTATTCAAGATGAAGCTCTCATTCTTCTGTGTTTGCTGCTGGTGTGATGCATCGCACCGTCTTGCTTTGGCTTCTTCTCTTGTCGACTTCGCTTCCGGCATGCATATTAATTACATCTTGCGAAAATGAATGTTCTTTGGAAGCTTGTGTTTGTGTTGTTTGTGAGAGAGAGGGTTTAGTTGCGTACGTGTATTTGGCTGCATGCAAAGCAATGTGCATTAAAAAGTGTGCGACACAAGAGCATTCTAAGCTTCAAGTTCAGAGAGGCTGGAGCCAATACTGAGGGTGGATAAAATGTAATTATGATGGTGACTGCATTAAAACCACCATACATATTTATTGCGTGTTCAGAAGTCAGAAGAGGAGTTACAAATTAAAGCTGAGAACTTTCCTCTCAGCTTGTATTAATGCTTTGTCATGAATTTGATTTTCAAAACATCCATTCTTGCCATACCTTATTCACCAGCGTACATAACAGAGCATTAGTTTTTTGATTATTTTCCCATTGTATATCTCCTCGATAGAATTATTAACGTAGGGATACACAACACAATGCGTATTTTGACTGGAGGGCTTTCAATTTGGGGAAATCCCGCAGAGAAATTCATTTCCGGTTTTTGAGATTTCACGTACATATAAATAAACACAAAATGGAATTTTACATGAGAGTGAGAAGGAATTTCCTCATCTTTCTGTCAAACTCGAAGGGTTTTACTGGTTTTTGTAGGGATTCTCTATGAATACCTCTATTATTTGGATAAACCTATTTCAAAACCTTGTTTCCTTTTTCCAGGAGAGAAGAACGTCAAGCTATAGTGAGGTATCATTCTGCTGTCAAAATTCAAGCTCTATGGAGAGGCTTTTTGATTCGAAATAATTGGAAAATACTTAACGAATGCGCAAAGAAAATTCAGGTTTCCCTCTAGACAAAATAAAGACTCATTAATTTTTTGTCAAGTCATTAAAACTAGTGGTGTCAAGCTTTCGTTGAATTATTTGTTTTTATTCAGCATTGGATTCGTGGAATTGAAATGAGGAGGAGATGGCGTGGTGTGACAAAGGTATGGACTCTCAGGGTGCATGCATTTCATTTTCAAATTGTTTTGGAGTTTTTATTGTCAAGCTACTATTCTTGTGAAACTTATTACAGGATCTTGGCGTAAAGCGTAAGCATGAGTTGCGCAGCGAAGCTGCAGTAAAGGTAACTACAACTTCACACAAACTTGAAATCATTTTTAAGGAAATGAAATCATTAAAATTTTGCGACGTGTTGAAATTTATTTTTTCTCCAGATCCAAGCAGCATGGCGAGGTTACCTGTCACGAAAGAATAAATTTGACTACAAAGAATACAAAGTTGTACAGGCAAAGAATGAAGCCTTAAAGCGGTCTATCGAGGTAAAAAAATATAGCTCTGCTCTAACGAAACGACTCAAAACCACCTCACTTTTTCTTGTCTAATGTGATCGTGCAGTCGAACGAGAATAGAGGAAGTATTTAATGATGTATCATTTTTAGCTCGTTATATTCTTCCAAATGCAGATAGTTACATTTGGTTGGGTATTTGACGTCGAGTGTGACATTATGGCTCAAGTGAGAAATTTCTATTGGATTGTAGTAAATCCTATCTTGCGAAATGCAATTCTATTGACTCCTTCATACTGTAAAGATTTTTTCCACGAAAATCTCATTAAATCGTAGCAAATATGAAAATGCTCAGTTGGTTATTGTCCCCAGTTTTCATGCATCATCGTTATCACACTTTTTGGAAGAATATAATGAGATTTGAAACAGTACAAACTAATTGCTTACAGAGAATCAACGAGTTGGAAGCAGCTCTTTTGAAATCTATTGAGCCACCCCCTACCTCTCATGACAGTCTATTGAAGAGTGAAAGTAGTCACATGTCCGCTGGTCAATCCGCCCATTCTCAACGGTCTCGTTCCCAATCCACCTCACAAGGAAAACCCTCCTCTCGGCAAGATACTTGTGGGGACTACTCTGTTGACACTGTTAGTTCCATATCTAGCAGAGAAGGTGGTTCTTTCTTGCAAAATGTCAGCCCCAGCTTGGAAAACATGATTATCAATAAATTCCCCGAGTCCATCCAGCAACTGTCTGACACCCGTATTGCCGAATTGTACGCCTACCTGGCTAACATGGAAGCTGAAATGAAGGCGGAAAAGGAGCTAGAAGGTTTGGTCAGGAAGCTCGGTGGCGTTCACAAACTCACTCCAGAGCAAATCTTCAGACTGGAAGAGAGTCGAAGAATACAACGTCAACGGGCGAACCTCATCCTGGAAATGGCAAAAGTGGTAATGATAGGTCCACTGAAGGCAAAGTTAGCAGAGAAGGATTCCGTAGACTCAATGTTCCTTAGTTATCCCAATCGACCGGATGTAATCCTACCGGATGATAGAAAAGGTCTAGAGAAAAAACTTAAATACAATAGGCGTATTTCCATCCCTACCCAAAAATTTATGTGTGTTCCGCTGATCTAGTTTTTCCTCTGACAGTAATTTTCTCTCTTTGAGAGAAACAACAACCGACTCTTGGTAAAGCTTTGGCGTTCTCGACCAACTTTTTCCTCTTGTTTGAGTTTCACTCAAAATGTTACACTAGCCTTTGTAAAGCCTACATAGTACAAAATCCACTTCCTCCCCTTCTGTGGGTGACGTTAATGACAACAATTTGGGAAAATCATAATTATTACAATATGAACAATATACGTTATTGTGTTTCCCTCCCTGTGTATGAATAAGTGAGAGTAGAATGTATACACTCTGGGTTTTGACACGGGAGACAGTTCTCCTCTTTTCTTTTATTAGTTAACCCGCTTGGAGAAAAACCATTCATGTCATTTGCATCATCAATTCCAATCACAAAAGAGTTAAACTTTCTTATATAACTACCCTTTGCCCCTTGTGTGAGATGGAAAGTTTCCGTTTTTCTTAAAAAGATATACAACTTTCCTTTCATTATTTTTTTTCTTCTATAGTGCGAGCTTTGAAAGATGCCATTCGCATGTTACGTCAACAAGCTGAGGCAAAGACGAAACAGGAGTTGCAAAAGAAGCATGTCCTCCTTAGAACGAAAGCGTGTCCAGGAGTTTATTCAGATATTTACACTACGTAAGTCTACAACTGACCTATTTTTGCAAGAAGAAACGAAACGGAGAAAAATCCTGTTTTTATTTAGGTCGTTTTTTTCTTCGTTTCGTTTGATGAATAAGTAAATCTTTGTAATGCATTTTGCTCCTCTTATTGGGGATTGCGAACCGGTCACTTTCGCATGGATTCATACCTCCTTTGAGCATTTTTTCCCCTTTATTGATAGGAACTGGAACCTTCTCGTTCTCTCTTAACACAACCTACTTATTGGAAAGTAGGCTGTGTTAAGAGAGAAGGTTCCAGTTCCAATTTCTTTGATGTAGATATTGCCATGTTGCGTTGGGTGGGACGAGGAGTAAAGTACAAAAGTGTTTTGAAGGTCAGTCTGGAAAATGTATTTAACCTTGAGAACTATACGGTCCATTTCTGAGTGGACTTTTGACAAACGTGTTTAGCTAGATAAGTTGATGTACTCATTTTTATTCGAGGTTGCACAACTACTCAAGAAATATTCCTCCATGAAAAAGACATTCCCAAAATGGCTATTTGATTGAGATAAAGAGGGATGCAGATAAGTTTCATTGGTCCAGTTGAAAATAGCTGATAGAGCTTCACATTACTTCTTATTTTTAGAAGAAATCAACTTTTATCCTTCAATAACTTCTTATCTACCATCTGATTTACTTTCTACTCCCGTCTCCACTTCCAGTGGTCATTGTAGCTTTGAGAGTAGCATTGTTCGTAAGACTTTGTAATCAACCCTACATTTCCTCTCTAAGAGTGTGTATAATTCCCTGTATATTTCCTCAAGAGGGGAAATGATATCGTAAATATGTCAATTTGCTCTTTACGCACACACAATTCCCAATCCCTCGCTAGTTTTGGCACCATCCAATAAAGCAATTCACTTGAATTGGATTCTTTTTCTTTGGAGACGGGAAAAATTGGGGCTAATAAAGAAGGGAAAAAGTCGTTATCAATTATTCCCATTAGCTCCAGAAGGCTCACGAGTTAAGATGGAGAGTTGTGCATAAAATACAATTTTTCCTTCTCTTCCTCGCCCCTTCTCGAGTAAAAGAGACATTAGGATTATGTCATTCCAGTTGAGTAGCTGGTAAGCAAGAAGAAAAAGGGAAATATATTGATATCCTCAGTCCCACTGGGATTATACTTCATCATGGAAAATATATAGGGCAGTAGTTGAGAGACTTTTTTCTCCTTTTCCCTCAATACCAAACCAGCTTTTGCTGGCACACACGTATACACTCAAGCTGTTTTACTTTTTCGCTCACTACCCCACACGAGTCACTCTCGTCTCTAAACTAAAGAATGCAATGAAGTGAGTACATTAGCCTTTGTCGAGTAGAGCCTCCACTTCATTTCATTTTTATCAGCTGTTTAATAACGCTACAAGTTACATGCCTTTCTATACACAATTCTAAAGAGTACAATAGGGATATCATGTACATTTCATCCGGCTACGGAGGGAAAGGCATAAAATCTAATCTCAAAACGAAAACTTGCCTTTTCTATAGATCTCTTGGGAGGCTGAGTGAAAATAATAGGGTAATGTGTGACTACGTGGAAATACTTGGTTGGCTAGTACAATAGGGATGGCTATGGCTACTCTGTATTCTTTACTTAAAGTAGTTCACCATTCCAGAAATTTTCTCTCCAGCAAAATGATGGGATGATATCATCCTCATCACCAGGAGAATTTCCAGAGCTGTGTATTTTATTTATTTTGTGCGTAGCTAGAGCATCACAATGGGTGAGGGCAAGCAAGCAAGAAAGAAAAGAGTTCATACAACATTGTTGACTTGAGAGAGAGAGAGAGAGTGGAGTAGTCTGTGAGAAAAAAATCTACTTCCGTGTGCATAGAGTTCATGTAGTCATGTTGTAATAACCTAATGTAATGTGCAGAAGAGAGCGAAAGGGAAGAGATAGGAGGAAGAGGAATGAGGCTATTCTACCACCTAATTAAATGATCAAAGGGATTTTAGGGCCATTTAAAATAAATAAGCGATTTTCTCAGCACGTTCCCTTCCCTTTAGAATAAACAGAGAAAGTCCTTACTCCTCTCTCTGTAATGTATACTTTTCTCTCTCTCTCTAGGCAGGATATACCCTAGAGAGATTTTTTTCTAGAGGATTATCATCCTCATCATGACCAGATAAGCAGACTGTCTTGCCCAGGCGGAGATATGTAATAGGTATTAAAAGTAGGAGGTCAAATATAGTCATTTCTGATGTTTGATCCCTTTTTCGTGAAAATAAGCTTTTTACTCAAAGATATGTGCCTGTAGATATACCCTTTATAATTTTATTTGGAATTGCTTTTAGTATCAGAGAGTACGTGGGGGTAATGAACAGTTAGAGGAAGCTATATAGGGATAGGTTGTAAGTATACTTAAAAGATAATAAGAATATGTGTTGGAATATGAGAGAGAAGATTAAAATTGTGTTCACCATGTTAACTCTTTTATCAATTAAGTCGACAAGGATAAAAACGATTTATGTGTCATAAGGCGTTTACCCATTTTCAGCTCTTTCCCTTGTGTAGATTATATGAGCGCCGACGAAAGTAGAGACTTGTCTCATCTCTTCCATGAAATAGGACATGTTATCTGTTTCATATTTCATTCAATAACAAGCATTATTATATCCCTTTCATAAATATTTGCTTGGTGAAGCATAATAAACTTGGTAAGTTGGTGTCGGCGTCTGTAGAAGAGTTAGTTGAGAGAAAGAAAGAAATTTACTAGAGACGTTATCGTCATCTGTGAGATATCATGAGTTTTTTTGGTTGTGTGTGTTGATTATAAATAAATTCTGACGATTGAAAGAAGTAAAAAAGCGTGTTATAGATGTGTGTGTTGTGTGTCCCGCTGTAGCGGCTCTCTGTTGCTGACACATTAATGGATTTGTGGAGTCTGACATGCGAGCGCATGTATAAATAGTGAGATTCATTTTTTTCTCTCAAGACTAGACTAATTGGATCTGATGATTGTAAAGTGGAGCGGAGACACACTCTTCTCAAGAATGATCTTCTTGAGGGACGTGGATCATTCCTGAAAATTTAATTGGTCTTCCGTCTTGTTCATTACAAGAAGAGCTTATAAATATCCTGCCATGTTTATGCTTAGTATATAGCGGCGAAAAAAATCTCCCTTCTTTTCGTCTCTCCACTTTTCATGAGGAATAGTAATGGTTTGAAATTAATTTGCGTGTCTGGCTAAGTCTTGCAAAATTTTCAAGGATAAACCTTCTTCTAGAGATGCGAAGGACAGGTAGAAAAATTACATAGATAATCACTTGACAATCAGCCCGTTTTCCCGTTGACAAGGATGAAGTGACAGAGTTTATGCAATACTATATGAGAAGAGATAAGTATTTACAAAAGGATTCTCAGCTCACACTTTTTTAGTTGAAGCGAGCATCTCTCTATCCATACTTCATGATGGAAAAAAAAGTTAACACATTCTTGGAAAGGGAGACATCAAAGAAAAACACAAATAAGGCTGTAGCGTTCTCTCCTCCACTTGGCCAACTTGTACATATCCCAGTCGTAATCCAAAGCTGGAGATAAAGATGGCATAATTTAAAGCAGTAGCTGAAGCAAATTAATGAACCTCTTGGAAAATCCTTTGCTCAGCACTTCACACTCGCTCACGTCACAAGCGTCTCTCATCCCAGTTTACTTTTTACGCTCGCACTCCACCAAAGGCAGGACCACTTGAGTTGATAAAATTGCAAATATAAATTTTACATGAAGGGAAAGAAAGTATACGAAAAAAATGTTTTTTTCGACAACCTTGTGTTTTATTTTTGTTCCCGTTCGAAAGAAAAAAAAGTTTGTCACAGGAGGGTGAGAAAAAAACTCGCTTACTATTAATTTCCTTTCAAGGAGAAAAAGCAGTGCTGATTTATTCGGAGAAAATCCCCAAGAGGTATTCCCATTTTAATGGAGTTGTGTGCAGGTAATTCATGAAATGTTTTTGTACTTATTTATCACGGTGAGGTGATGACAAGTTCCTTTGAACTTTTTTTATTGAACTGTACCAACCAACTGGAGGGTTGCTTTAAAAAAAGAAAATTGCAGCTTGATTGTAATTTGATACTGGAAAATAAGCATGAAGTCGTGGGAAGCACTTCCAAAGAAAGGTTTTTTTTCTTTTAAAAATTTCTAAAAAATTGTTTTTCTTTCATCTTTCCTGGTGCGTAACATGGAGGGAGAAACTGCAGGCATTTTATTGTTATTGCTATTATCAGAGAGCTTTTAATAAATGGAGTATACGCTGTTACAGTATTTTTTTTTCTTTGAAAAATTTCCTTTTAACCATTTTCTTTCTCTGTCTCTCTCTTGGAACGGGATAGACTTGCTCTAGTTCAGTCTCTCGTTTCTTCGTTGCATTTCACTGCTTCGAAAATGTGAAAGCTCTTTGCTGCTATTACTCTCCATGTATGGTTATATTTTTGGTGAAGTTGAAAACGCCAGCATCTCTCTTACTTTTTGTGCGTCTTTCTCTCGAGGGAGCTATAAATTATGCAAGATACATAATGCACACACGCTCATTTTCTTAAATGTATGTTACTCCGTGTGAGATAGACAAACAGGCTTTTTCTCTAACTGATTGTTTAGCACGAACGTACGGGGGGAGAGACTAGTTGGTGGTATATATGGGTATGCCGGTGTCTGGATGGAAAGGGGGAAAGGAAGGAAGTGAAAGTGGTGGTGGTAGAAGCGGTGGATGGAGTCATGTAAAAAATGTAAAATGATATGAGCAATATTCTTGCAAGTTACGAGGAAGCTGTTATTGTCAAGAAAAAGGAGTTTCTCCTTAAAGGAGGGGTGTAAAGAGGGAGATTTTTTGCTCGATTTTGAAAGTCACATCTGCTCCTTTTCTAGCTGGCATTAAGCACAAATATGAGAAAATATATACCGCGAGAGTGTCACAATCGTTCTACATATTATTTTCGAGAAAGTTGGAAACCAGCACGTAAAGTAAAATCGACCGTGACAGCTTTGTCACAGCTAATTAGTCATGTCTGCAGATGAAATAGTTTTAAAAGAGCAGGGAAGTTGGTGGTGCATTTTAAGCTCAACTTAAATGATTTCATTTATGACTTGTGCATGTCTTTCTTGTTTCAGAGAGTTGACAGAAATGGAACGAAAATTGAAATCACTCAAGTTCTGGAAAGGAAGTTTAATGGCTGAGGGTAGACTCAAGAGAGAACAAGTTAAGCAAGACAGGAGGATCAAAAGACTGTTCCAGCATGCATTAAGGATTAGTGCGAAAACGCCAGTGTCGCCGGAGGAGTCATATGGTGGGGAAGATGAGACGGAAGAGGAAATCATCGACTATGGGGAAGAAGAAGGAGAAGAATATTGTGGAGAGTTTGGACCGGAAGATTCTGACATTACAGAGAGACCTTGTTACTTTCTTCCTCCTTTAGACCCCAAACCTCCCCCACCTACACCGATGGAAGGAAACGGAGACACTTCACTAGATTCACATAGTGACGTGGATGATGACAATAATTATGCTACTTGAATGGATTATATAATAATTTGATATAAAAATAGCTGGGTTTGACGATATTTAGCTAATTTTTGAATATATTTGTAAGTGTTTCATACTGGATACTTTGTGACCTTAACTTTGTTTCTGCAGCAGCATCAGCTTCACTTCAAAATTATACAATAGGAGTTATTTGTCATGCAAATTTTCCCCAAACCCACGTGTATCATTAATGAAGGAAAATGGTTCATCACATCAAAACCAAAAATGTCATTGATGAGCAGACAAAGATATATTTTTGTTTCGCTTTCACTCCGACATCACGACACAAGCTCTGCATGCTTTCCACCTTTGTTTACTTATGTCCATGCTTGTTACGTGATAAAGCCGTGATCACCAATTTCCATCGTAGCTTATGGAGGATAACACCTACACACATGTTATTCCTTGTATAGGTCACGTTTGCATGCTCTGATCCAGATTGATATTTGTTTTTTGGTGCTTACCTTACAAAACAACATTGTGAGAGCTTGTCTTGTCTGGAAATTACTAGCGTAGCCTACAAATCCCTTCTCTCAAGACAAAGCGCTGTAGGAAAACAAGTCATTAAAATTATTCTCCTTGTTTTGCTTTCGACATTTCCTACTCTGCATCATTAGCAGTTAGCGGTTCGTTACTTATTCTTTTGAATGTTCTGCTGTGGAGCCATTACAACTGGAATAACTCTCCAGCTGGATAAAGCTTTGCGAAGAAAATATATGCAATAATAATGTTTGTTTTTTGTGTTTCTCCATGAAATTTCATTCCATCGACGGAGAAGCATAGAAGACTAAATAACAAAAGACTCCACGACAAACTTGGTTCATTATTTCAGTCCCCTTCTAAAGTCTTGGCTTAACGGTCACATTTGCAGCTCGATTTAGATTAGTTTTTACTGGTGTTTTATCATCATTGCGCCATCAAAGGGGATGTAAATGTTGTAAACAATGAAACTGCGGTTTGTCGGCTTGCTTGTTTTCAAGAGAGAACATGTTACACGACAACACAACACAAGAACACACCCATATATATGCATGCAGCTATACATAGCCAGACAGTGAGTCCATTGCAGAAGTAAAGTGGCTGCACAATGCATGATAGGAAGTTGGGAAAGTTAATGTACTCTGGAATTTTAGTTTTTACAGTCGTAGCATACGGAACAATGAGATATTCCATGTATAACAGTTTCTGTCACTGGCTGTTGTACTCCGTGACTGTGACTACTTGAGTTTTGAGTGTTCTCTCGAGACTGGTCCCAGTGGAGCAACTCGAGTAAATGAACTTGTTAGTTTTTGAATGAAAAGTGGGCATTAGCAAAAAAAAA